>JAVJIF010017204.1:0-88495 GCA_038442645.1 Agave tequilana | reverse complement strand
CAGCACCACCTACGTGCCCAAAGTGACACTTCTTGGAGAGAGGGTCGGAGGAATATCGCACTGCAAAAGAGGATAATACTTGATCAGAAAAGAAATTGATTAAGTGTCCACAACTCAAACGCAGGAGTCAACCCAGACGCGAAAATCATCAAAATCTACGTCCAGACCCGAAGATCGCGAGGCTAGCATGGAGCCTGCATTTTGAAATCTAAGACTTATGAAAAATCTCTAAGTATTTGGACTCAGAAGCAAGATTCATGAGGATCTGCGTCTGATTTCACAAGACGCAAAAGTCATAAGAAATCTACGTCCGAATCTTTCATACTTAGAAACATTCTAAGTGTTGAACCTGAAATGCAAGGCTCACTGGGGCCTTGTGTTCAACAAACAAACGCAGATTCGAGCGGATAAAAGCAGCAAGGGTCATCAAACATGCGCCTTGTTTATCGACTCAAGGGCCGCGTCTGAAGATCAAACATGGGCTCGAGCCCGCGTTGACGGGTCAGTTTTTAAAAGAGGAGTTCAAGAGTTCAAAGAACTCTATAAACCCTTTTAATGGTGGAAATCAAGTCCGATGGCTTTATACCTGAAATAGGGGTTTCCTGCATGGAGGAACCGCCCATTGGAGTCTCAGCGACGACCGCCCATGAAGATGAAGCAATTTGCTTGGCCTTTGGTGCCATTGCGAATCAAAGATCTGGTGTTAGATGAAGTAAAGAGAACAAAGGAAGCTCCTTTCTCAAAACCCTAACAGACGCACACAAAGACGAAGGAGAGTCTAATGATGACTCTTATAAGACTGTTGCCTTTTATAGGCACGGTGATTCGCAAAGATACGTGGCGCTTAGCTCGACGCCCAATTACCACCTGACGCGTGGACAGCGTATTAAATGAAGCGTGAAGTTCGCACGCCAAAAAGTAGATGTCCCCTCAATTCTACGGGACACGTGGCAGTGTGCTCATGGCACGGATTCGCATCCAAGAGTCGCGTCTTCATTTTTAAAGATGTGTCCCTTCGATGGACGCACCCTTTCAACCCAGCCAAAGCCGCGTCTACCTCATGGAATAACAGTCGCGTCTTCATCCCAAAAGATGCACCCCTACAAGAGGCGCGTCTTTAAAGCAGTATTATCCCTGCATCCACAGAACTGGTGTTCAGTCCTTGCTTCTGCAATTCAGTTCAACAGTACACTGGCACAAGTAGACGACTGTCTACCCCTGGTTTAAAGTACACCAACAACAATACTCAAATCATCGGGGAGGTTTAGACTGTGTATCTAGACACTCAAAGCGATCAATTTTGGCGGCTTCAAAGAGTTTCCACAGTACACTCACGAAGACCATACTCAAACAAGATCAAACTCGGAGCATTGTCAGTCCAATCATAAGAGTGGATTCAGCTAGAGTCCAAAGTATTTCGAAATCCGTCCCAGCTAACTGCGGAATATCGAAAACTTTGGAGGGGGTTCTGTAGGTAGTCTAAAAATCATTAAGACAAGTCGTCAAAAGCAGAGTCCCAAACTCCAGACGCAGGGCTAATCTCAGCCGCACTACAGCACCAAGGCGCGTGGGTCGAAACCCGCGTCTCAGCCACACTGCAGCATCAAGGCGCGTGGGTCGAAACCCGCGTCTCAGCAGCACCAAGGCGCGTGGGTCGAAACCCGCGTCTCAGTCAGCACCAAGGCGCGTGGACCGAAACCCGCGTCTCAGTCAGCACCAAAGCGCGTGGGTCGAAACCCGCGTCTCAGCTGCACTGCAGCACCAAGGCGCGTGGGTCGAACCCGCGTCTCAGCAGCACCAAGGCGCGTGGGTCGAAACCCGCGTCTCAGCAGCACCAAGACGCGTGGGTCAAAACCGCGTCTCAGTTGTAACCGTCCCGGTTATAGGGTCAATCACGGCCCACATAACGGGGAAAGTTAACCCCCATCATGGAGTGTTTTTAGGAGGCACGTACACCCCTGAAACCTCTATAAATAGCCCCGCTGCTATGGAGAAGGGGTCGGATTTTTTTAGAGAGATCAGAAAAGAGCTTGACTTGAGAGTTTCCACAGAGAAGGAAAGATAGTCTAACTCTTCAGCTAACTTGCTGCGTACAAGTTAACATTTGCCTACAATCTCTTTGAGATTCGGTCGACAGAGCTGTGTTACTCCGTCTGCCACCCAAAGAGAAGATCCCTAAAAGTTCTTGACGTTCACCCGGTCAACGGAAAGCAAGATTCACTTTCCATCGCCACCTGAAGAACCCAGCATTAAACAAAGGGGAGATTCAAGACTCAACATCTTCCCTCCCTTATAGTCGGAACATTAGTTTGTTGTAATCTTTCAATTGATTCAAGGAAATTTTACACGAACATCTCTGCTCCGTACCAAACAAACAGTCCTCACAATATGCCCTATTTCTGAGTCAGTGCTCATAGAAGACTGTGATCATGAGTTACAATCATCATATTAGCATCGTCATCATCATCAGACCCTGTCCACCGACACTGAATGATCCATAATATTTTCTAGATCTAAACACAAACAAAACTCATCACGAGCATGAACAAACGAGATCTGTAAAGGTCGATCCGCGAATAACTCTGCGTTGGGGTCAAGGTTGAGCAAAGAGCAGCATTGGCGGTGATGGGGAAGAGTAAAAAAAGATAATAAAAAATATATAAAGAAGTGGTGTTTAAGAGGAATCAATTTATGCAGACGTGGATGAGGCCATAATAAACATAATTATGAAGCTGGGTTTTTTTTTAATGATGAAGCTAAATAGGTGGTTGTAGCAAAATCTTTCTTTTGATTATCGTCGATAATTTCAACATCATCTCCTCTATAATATGGAGTCTACCCCATACAATATATCAAATTTTAGCCAACACAGCAAAATTATCAATTCTAAAAGTACATCATTTAATTACAATATCAGATATTCAAATATCCACATCACTTTAAAAAATCATCATTTATGTAGTGTACAAACTTTCTCAAATACATAATTGATATATACACCACTTAAACCACTATCAACTATCCCCACACACACACACACACACACACACACACACACACACACTAAAATATGAGTATTTAATTACTTATACAAAAAGGACAATTTAACAAATAAAACATGAATGCTCAATAAATCTTATTCGATCCTTTTTTGCTGCTCGTAATATCTCAAGCTATATCTTTACATTTGCCATAATCTGAAAAAGGGGTTAGAAACAACGGAATGAGCTTGATAGCTCAATGAATAAGGTAAAAATGAATAAGGTAAAACTCTAATTTAACCTCATGAATGCATGCTTAATTAACTTACAGTTTCAAATTTTTGATAACAATTTTTAATTGTATAGGAAATCAATTCCTAATCAATTCGTAACCCTTGATTTCTTACTCAATCTTCTGTTATCTTTCTTAGAATATATATGTTTCATATATAATTTTGTAACTCATCAATTACATAATTAGAGATGCGCAAATCACATACCGCGCTCTTATGTCACACAATAATAATATATAAAAGTGATTCATGTATCATGCTGTCAAACTTCAATGTCTGCATGGCATACAAATAATTACTTGATATAATTAAAATACACATATTGTATAATCACATTTATTGATTGAGTTTATACCGTCTTCCCTTTCCTCCGGCTATCGCTGGTCTCTTCCTTCAATATATATAATATATTCGAAATAGAAACACCGTCTTCCCCCACTACTGGTTATCGCCCGGTCCCTTTGTAACACCCCATTCCTAGAATACATACCTGAGTACGTGTCCCCGATTCTTCAATCATATTTTTCTATTTTTATCTGTATTTATTTTTATTTTGTGATTAATTATATTACTATTTGGTATCGAATCCGGATTTTCAAACTCAGAGTCAGCCCTAATCTGAACCTGGCATCCAATCTTAGTGTACTACCTGATTAGATATTTTTGATAGTCAAATTTAATTAGTTTCAATTTTAATACTATTTTTCAATATTTTAGTTTTTTCATGATTTTCTAAAATTTTTCTGAATTATTCTGCAAATCTTTAAACCGATATCAACTGGTATCACCTATTGATTCCAAAAATTTTAATTTACAAATCATATTCAATTTCTTAAATTTGATTCCACGGTGTTCATCCGGATAATCTTCTTTAATTTTAAGAATTTTTTGGGGATTTTCGGAATTAGTCAAGGTTTACCCGAATAAAAGATTATTATTTTCTTCTTTTTCCTTTCTTTCTTCTTTTCTTTTCTTTCTTCTCTTTTCCCCATACTCCTCCTAATGTGGCCATACTCCAGCCAACTTACCTCCGCTCTCCCATCTCAATAACTCCCATCAACTCTCTCGCACTCCCTCTTTTCCCTATATATCTCACTCTCTCTATTATTCTCTCTCCATTTCACCCTCTCTTTCCCACTCTCCCTTCCCTGCCGTTAATGTTGGACACATATATTGCATAATTGTTACTGTATTCTTATATTTATTCTATAATAATTCCTACAATTCACTTGTTTTAATATCTAAATTCATGCAGGATCTGGTAGAGAAAAGATAAGCACGAATCCTAGCCAATTAATCAGATTCTTGAGAAGATTTAAATCATCAAGTGGAGATAAATCAAATCAACAAGGGTCGATTCAAAACCAAAGGATCTAGAAGCCATCTTATCTAAAAATTAGATATATCAGATAAGACAATACTATCAAAATGCAAAAGAAAACAGATTTTTTTTGAAGACTCAATCGGTTTCATTGAGGATAAAAGGATATATCGTCAAGTCAAATACGGAGTATAGATTCAAAATTCAGGAAGATAAAAGGATAAAGAAATATCCAACAGAGATATGTTCCCAAATCCTGGCCCAATGGCCAGATCTTATCGTGAAAACGCAGCAAAAGTCGCGTTTCTGCGGCCATGTCAAGGGATTAGGGGGAGCACCAGCTCCCCCTATCTTCATATGCTCTTCCCCTTTTATTTTCTTATAAATACTAGCTTTTCTGTAGAACAATGTACACCAGAGGGCTGTAAGGTTATATTGAGAGAAGAGTTGTGTGTATTGGAATCTGAGATTGGAGAAGATCAAGAGTTTTGTAATTGATAATTTATGAATAAAATTCAGAGTTCTTCTACAAGATCGTGCACCGTTTGCAGTCTAAGATTCTTTCACTCTACTCTTTATTTTTTATGTGATTCTCTTCGTTTAATTGCATGTTTTATTTTATAAATTTATCAATAATCAGTTGCATATTTTCTCTTCTTTTTCTTTGTTAACTCTCTTGTTTCAGCAATGTTTGGAGGAGAATGACAAATCTTAAGCCAATTTCGGGTTCCACCTTTCTTCTTCCTTCCTCCTTTATTTTCTTCACCGCTTACTTCACTTCGCCTTTACATGAGTTAGTAGTCTTTTACTTCTTTTATTTATTTACTTCTTTTATTTCTTAATGCTTAAATATCTTTAGTTTTTAAAATAAAGCTCCAACCTTTCTTTAAAAGATTTTTCAAACTAGATTAAAAGTTAGATTTAGATTTTTAAAAACTAGATTTTTTAGAAACAAGTTTATGTGGATTCGACTCTATTCTGCCAGAATACAATTCAAGTAAGATTAGATTTTCATAACTTGTACGTGGTTTAAATAACAATAGATTTCTTCATGAACTTCGAACTGCGAACAGTTTTTGTTGCTGTTGCCGAAGACTTGTAAAAGTTTTGGTTTTTGAAAATCAACATTTAATCCTTTCTAGTTTTTATATATAAATAAAAATTTTAAAGTTTTAAAAAATAATTTCAGAAATTTGAATCTTTTTGAAAAATAAAATATATATAATAAAAAAAATCCTTCTTTTCCATCCCTAAGATCTAAACTTCAAACTTTTCTTTTGCAGGGATATTACATGAACGAGCGAAGATTTGCATAACAGGACGAAACTTGCTTGCTTATGACATAATTGCATTGGTAAACTAAAATAAAAATAAAAATTGCTTGCTTTAGAGTCGTCAAAAAGATTAGTATTTTCTAACTCTACCCACAAATCTCCTATCAGTGGTTTTTGAGGTGCTTATTGATTGAACTTGTGCTGCATTAGTGCATATTGCATAAAAAGATCTTAAGAGTTGTCTCCCTCATATAAGGTCAGGAGTGATTACCCATTTTTTGGCTCAAAAATTACAACCGCATATAAGTTTTTCTCAAAGCTTGAACTAAATTAAAATCAATTAGAACTTAACCACTAAGATTTAGAGCTTATTAAGTGGATCCATTTGGGAATACTCCGGTGATTACTTTTAAGCTCGCGAGAGAGGGCTTTCTTATCTAGAAAAGGTGACTTCGCCATTGCGGTGCTGCCTGGTCTGGAAGAATATCTGAGGGACTTCCTTGTCTAAGAAAGGGTGGCTAAATTAGTAAGCGCTCAGACTGGGAGGAGAATCGAATCGCTTGTTTGACGACTTTAACCGGTCAGCCCACAATCTATCCACCCAGTTCGGAACTGTCTAACTAGGGAGAATTTGCTCTTTTAAAGGTTAATGGTTAAAAATTGATCACCTCATTTAAACTTCAAGATAAAGAAAAAAATTTGAAATTAATTGGTTGAGTCTGAAATTACACCTAGAGGGGGGTGAATAGGTGTATAGCTAATCAAATAAAGATTCAAGACAATATAATATGAAATAACACAACCGATCACTCAAAATAAGCTTGAAGTCGGATTCTCCGTGAAAGGCTCTGAACTTCTCCTCGTGATTCCTGTAGACAAGAGTTGAGGTACTCAATTGCTATCTTGTTGAGATGAGTATTCATCGATAAGAATAAATGAATGATAAACAAGTAAATAGAGATAATAAAGTAATCGCAAACAAAAAGATTTATTCCATGGTTCGAGCCACCACTCTACATCCCCGCCTTCACCATCGTGAAGGATTTCACTATTCACTATAGGATCCTCCACAAAGGGACCTTACAATAAGGAATTACAACCACTCGGAGTACACAACTCCCCAACTCAATCCTCTACACCAGAGGCAGCACAAAGCCAATTGAGATAACAAGCTCTGGGTGATCAAGATATCACCAACACTCTCTTTACAACTCTCTTACAAAAATCCTATATAGTAAAATGTAAACTTGAAGCTCAAGGATGTAAGCGAAAGTGAAAAACAGAAAAGAGAGATTTTAAGAGCAGAAAAACTCAATTAAAACTTTGAAAATAAGAGCACAAAAGAAAACTTAAAACATTTCTCTTTGAAAGCAAAAACTAGATTTTCAATAGAATTTGTTGTTATAAAATGTTCAATCCCATGATCCGTTATATAGGTTTTACAAAAACACTTTTAGAATAGTTTATCAGGTCTAAAAAGAAAGAAATTAACCCTAGAAATTCAACTTTTCACGTTTTAAAAGAAACATGTTTAAAAACAATTTAAAGTCATTATTGCCAATCTGGCAGTCTATCCGTCGACCGGCGGTCGATTGGTAATTCAAAAAAAATTGACTGTTGCTCTCTTTAATTGAGACCAAACTAGTTACAGTCTTTCGACCGCCCGGTCGACTTAATAAGGGACTGGTCGACTGGTCGACTGGTCCGTCGAAAGGGAATGTGCACAACATGCACACCCCAATTGCCAGAGGTTAGGTCGACCGTTTTGGCCTGTAATAGGCACGGTTGACCGCCCTGTCGACCGAACTAGGCCAAAAACTGGGTCAAGGTTTTTTTTTTTAAAGACAAAGAAAATTTTCAAATAATTTTTATTTGAATTTTGGAAGAGAGAAGACATGTATAGCTATGAGATACAATAAACTGAGATAGAAATTTCTAAGAAAATGTGGAACAAGTATCAAAACCAAACATGTCAAAAATCATACTTTTGAAACATGCACTTTTGTGTGCGTATATCTTTGAGTCTCAAATTTATATTATACTCTTTAACAATTAGTTTCTTACAAGGTTCTAATCGACTACAAGAATCTTCAAGCGGGTTTCTCTGATAGTAACGTTTGAGCGACGCTGAGTGCTTTGAGCTATGATCCCGTTCTTGAGAACCCTTGAGCCATCAACACCATCCTTCAGAGGAAGAAACCTGTTAGATATTCTTGAACCCTGTTAGATCTTTTTTAACCCTGAAATACACTCTTGAACTTGATTAGTACTTCATATGCTTTGTTATTATCAAAACACAAACCGGGGATTGTAACCTTTGGGCCAACAGATTCATTTGTGTGTGCAACAATAATAAAAAAATAAAAATAAAATAAAATAAAATAAATCAAATTTCATCCATCCCTCTCCCCTTCTACCATTTTGAGATTCTTCCCTCTCATGGCCTAGCCAAATCAAGATCTTTACAACTATTATCATGATAGGTCATTCCCTATTCTCAAGTCATGAGTTGGGTAATTCCGCTCATGAGTCTTCAGTTGCCTTGATGCATATGCTATAACATGACCATGTTGCATAAGCACACACCCCAGGCCTTTACTGATGCATCACTGTAGATGACCATCCCTCCTCTACCTGAGGGAGTCCTCAAGATTGGAGCTGAAATGAGCCTCTGCTTCAATTGCTCAAATGCTGCAGTACACTCCTCAGTCCACAAGTACCTTTCTCCTTTCCGAGTGAGCTTGGACAACGGGGCTGCAATCCTAGAGAAATCTTGGACAAAGCGTCTGTAAATACCGGCTAGTCCAAGAAAACTCTTAATCTCAGTCACCGTCCTCGGAATTGGCCAATCCTTCACTGCCTGGACTTTGCTGGGATCCACTGAGATTCCTTCTGCTGAAACAATGTGCCCAAGGAAGGCTATACTGTCCAACCAGAAATCACACTTGTTCCTCTTAGCATGAAGCTGCTCCTGCTGGAGAGTCTGCAATACAATCCTCAAGTGTTCTGCATGCTCCCTGTTGTTCTTTGAATAAATTAAGATGTCATCTATAAAAACAACAACAAACTGATCCAGATAGGGTGAGAACACTCTGTTCATCAATCCATGAAAACTGCAGGGGCATTGGTGACTCCGAAAGGCATAACTAGAAACTCATAGTGGCCATAACGGGTCCTGAATGCCGTCTTCGAATATCCTCCTTCTTCACCCTCAGCTGATGGTAACCCGACTGTAAATCCAATTTAGAGAATACACGGGCTCCATGAAGCTGATCAAACAGATCATCAATCCTGGGTAAAGGATACTTGTTCTTGATGGTAACTTTGTTCAACTCCCTATAGTCAATACAAAGTCTCTTACCACCATCCTTCTTATTGGCCAACAGTACTGGAGCTCCCCATGGTGAAGTACTTGGCCGAATCAATCCCTTGTCTGAGTATTCCTGCAGTTGCTTCTTCAGAATCTCTAACTCCGTCGGTGCCATCCTGTACGGAGCCTTGGATATAGGAGCTGCTCCTGGAACTGTATTAATGGAGAATTCAATCATCCTATCCGGTGGCAGTCCTGAGATCTCAGCAAACACTCCTGGGAATCATCCCACACCGGAACCTTCTGCTTCTGAACCTCCGAAGTAGTCATCCGAGTCTTTCCCTTGGTAGACTTCACTTCTCCACTAAATTGGAATTCAGGTTGATGAGGGATTCTGAAATTAATCTTCCTCTCCCTACAATCAATCACTGCATAGTACTGACTGAGCCAGGTCATGCCTAAGATTACGTCGTACCCTTTGGTGTCTAGTACGAGCATATCTATGGCCAAGGTCTTATCACAAAGTTCTACTGGACAATCAGTACAAACTCTAGAAGATATGACTACCCCATTCCCTGTACTTATCTCCCATTTATGGTCTAATGATCTAACAGGTATAGAATGCAAAGCCACAAAATGGTCGGAGATGTAACAGTGGGATGCACCTGAATCGAAGAGAGCGAGAACAGGTTTTGAATGAACTCTGATGTTACCTGTTATCACTTCCTCTGAAGTCTCAGCCTCTTCTGCTGTCAGATTGTAAGCCTGACCTCTACCACGCCCTGCTGCAGTCCTGGCTCCTCTCTGGACTGGGCGAACAACATGCTGTGGAGGAAGGGGAAGAGCTCTCCTCATTGCTGGTCCTTGGTTCCTCTGCCCAAGTGGCCCTGGAATTACCCTCTGTCCATTCGGTCCTTGTAGTGCTGGCAAGGCTTGACTGGCTATCCCCATTCTCCGGTGTGGACAGGCTTCAATGGAATGATCTCGGGAACCACACACCAAACATAGTCCATTTGCCCTTCGGCAATTCTGTCGGATATGCCCTGGCTTCTGACAATAACTGCAGAAAGAAACTGGTTGGGCCGTCTGGTAAGGAGCTGGCCTGAAAGGTTGTCTCTGAACTTTCGCTGCTCTATATGGCCTCCTCTTCCCATTGGTACAAATGGCCTCTTCATGGCCTGGTTCCCCATCTGGTCAACTTTCTTCTTCTCAAGCCCACGCTCAACTTCTCGAGCTATGGTGAGAACCTCCGAATAAGTCTTCAACTGCTGGGGCATCAGGAAAACTTGTATGTCCATCTGCAGACCCTGCTGGAACCTGCTTGCCCGCTTCTCCTCATCCGTCACCATGTACGGAGCAAAGCGGCTCAATCTAAGAAACTCTGCAGCATACTCGTCCACGGACTTGCTCCCTTGCTGAAGCCTGATAAACTGCTCTTCCATGTCCTTCTGAGCAGTAGCTGGGAAGAATCTGGCATAGAAGCTCTTGGAGAATGTGTCCCAGGAGACAGGCTTCTCCAGTCTGGCCTCCTCAGCTAGCCACCAAGTTCTGGCTATATCCTTCAACTGAATCTTGGCGACCTCCACCTGGTTATCCTTTGGTACTCTGGCTGCGTTCAACAAATCTGAGGTGTCCGTCAGCCATTGCTCAGCATCCAGGGGTTTCTCTCCACCCGTGAAGATGGCTGGTTGCAGCCGTCTGAAGTCCGATACATTCCCCGGCCTCTGTTCCTTTGGAGCTATCAATTCTTGCCGAAGGAGTTCGGTTTGTTGCTGCTGGTTTCTCCATCATCGTCTGAATGACCCTCAGAATATCCACATTCTCTCTAGTGGGTCCATTCGAGGCTTGCCCAGAGTGGTTACGACCCCGATCTTCTCTCCATACCGAGTTGGGAATAGAAAACTGGAATTTGAAACAAATGGAAGGAGTTTAGGATATAAGGAAAGGAATCAAGAAAGAATCAAGAAGGACTCAATAACTTTGTACATTGTAGTTGGCATTAGCAAATTACTAGAATTTGCCGCTTGATTGTACTTTAGGTGTGAGAGCCTAAGCTCTGATACAACCTGTAACGCCCCGATTCCACGGATACGGGGACGTCACTGCGACGTATATACGTAGGTCAGGAATTGCCCCCCCCACGTATATACGCTAAGCATAAAAGTACAAGCAAGGATCAGAGTACAACACAAAGCGTGGTATACATGCATATGCCAACATGAAAATACATGTACAAAGTTATACAGGATATGATAACTATTACACTTTACAAGTGTCATTTATCACAACCAAGTCCAAAAGAACAAGATACAAGAATGTATACAAAAAGCTCACGAGTAGAAAGAAGATCCCGTGAGTCAAAATGAGGAGTCTGGCACAAGGGAACTGGAACTAGTCAGCTTGCCCACTAAGATAGGCTCGATCCTCAGCAGTTGGCTCCACTTCGGTCCATGCTTCGGAATCTGAATATGCAAATCCAAGGGAGTCAAGACATATAAACAATAAACGGACTACAGCCAAGTGGCTAAGAGACATGAATAAGTAGTAAGAAACAATATAAGGAATATCAGCTAACAAGTATGAAAAGCATGAAGAGATAAAGTCCTAATACATTAGATCTACAGTTAACATCTTATTATTATTACTTGTCTTACTGTGATATCTAGCTATGTGACCCAGCGTCCCAGAGCACATAGATCCATATCCTAGTAAAGCAAGGTTGTTATTGAAAATCAGCGGTTGTATCGACGAACTATGTTTACAGTGGACCCCGTACATGCCCGGGATAACGGTCCAGGATTGTTCCGTTGCTTGGTGACAGAAGCCAGCCGCTAGGCTAAACAGGAGGGACTTATGTATGCCCTTATCATGATGGTACCAGTAATAGAGGGAGCAAGCACTCCCCTCGGTCCCCTGGAGGCCCACAGGTCAGACCGGAACATGAGTTGCACAACATTCCTAAAAGCCACTGTAAACACGAACACATATCAATATCCGCATGTTTTCCCCCGACCCATATGTAAGTTGGTCCATTTTATGCAAAAGTCAAGTGTATCATGCTTGGTTCAAGTGATGGCATGATAAGTGGTGATATTCACATTTTAACAAGTATGGAGCGATGATATGTAATAACAAGTCATGAAGTAATATGAGATAATGTCTATCAAGTAACATGTCATGTAGTACCAATTAAGAAGCATGAACAAGAATAATATGCCACACATGTATCAATGATAAGATCCAATCCCAGAAAAGAAATCAACTAAGTCAAACAGTCAGAATTAGTCGACTATGTAGAAGGATTAGTCGACTAATAGGGGTCTTAAGTCGACTAATGATCTGGATGAGTCGACTAAAACTGGGTTCCAGAGAGTTGGAATTCTGTTTCAGGAAAGTTAGTCGACTAGGGTTGTAAGGGTAGTCGACTAACAGGGAACTACTAGTCGACTAACGGATACTTAAGTCGACTAAGTCTGTGATACAGAGAGTTGGGGTTTATTTCAGGAAAATATTAGTCGACTAAGGTAAAAATGGTAGTCGACTAATGGTCTCAAGTCGACTAATATCTAAGCTAAGTCGACTGGAGCCGAGAGTTGGGTTTTCTGGTTCAGGAAAAGGTTAGTCGACTAGGGTCAAGATAGTAGTCGACTAGGGGTCTCTAGTCGACTGGTAATAGGATCTAGTCGACTAAAACTGTGAAATCAGAAAATGTTACGTTTCAACTAAGGTGGGTTAGTCGACTAGTCCCTAGGTCTAGTCGAATAATCGTGGGAAAACAGCAAACAGAACAGATTTCTAGGGTTTTGTTTGAGGGTCTAAAAATATGATTTTTATGTCACAAGTGTGCATGATTTGTCAACACAAGTACACAAAGGAGTTTACAAGTCCTGGTGAGTAAATATACTCACCTCGAACGGTTAATCGAAGTTCTATGCGAGTTCGGAAGAGATCGTAGTCGACGGTATCACCCACTCGATCCTTGGCGATACTTCCGACGAAGAGAGATGCGATCCAAATTCAAGGTAGAGATGGTTGCTAGAGATGGAGATGAAAACCTAGGTGAGCTTTGGAGTTAGGGTTTGATATGGAGAAGGAAATGGTGAAGGCTATTTTCTTGGTGAAGTGAAGAAAAGAGTAAAAGAATGTAAAGGAAAACTTATATAGGATTTGATTTTGTAAAGGAGATGCAAATAAAGAATTTGAGAGGGGGTTTTGTGCAAAAAGGGGAGGTGAGGTGTCTCTCCTAGCCACCACTTGGCCGGCCATGGGAAAGGGAGAAAAGATGGGCATTTAATGAGGAAGTAGGTGAGAAAATGTGTGGAGTTGAAATTTTTGGAGAAAATGGAATTTTGGAAAATGAAAAAAAACTTGTGGTTGTGGAGGAAAGAAATAAGGAAAGGAAAAAGAAAAGAAATCATAAAGGAGAAGATATTTTCTCTTGGATTTAGAAAATAAAATATTGAAAATACAAGTTCCCGGGTTTAAGTCGGGGATGCGGAAAAACATTTCGGGAAATACCGAAATCGTCCGAAATTCAAGTATCTCGGAACGACTCGTAAATTTTACCAAAAATCAATAATAATATATGAAGACGTATAGTGAAATCCGTTTGAAGAAATACTTTATAGTTTTAAAACTAAAAATCCCGGAATCAGTAATTTACCGACTCCATTGAAATTTTCATAAATTCATAAAATTCTCAGAAAAAGTATTTAAGTAGGAAATATCATTCTAAGAAATAAGGTCTAAAGACTCTTCTAGAAATTCTTAACCGTTTGTAAAATAAAATCCAGGAATCGATCAGCGACACTGGTCGACACCGGTTTTGAAGAAATTTATTTTAATTCAGGAAAAATCCAGAAAATCATAGAAAATCTAATATATTGGAAAATGATATTTGAAATTGAAATCGGTCAAATACAGGAAGTAAATCGAAAAATACGGTCGAAAACTGAATACGCAACTAAGTACGTATTCTGGGAACAGGGTATTACAGCAACAGATCACGCAACCATTTTAGGTCCATAGAAGTGTCAGCCATTGCTCGATACTCAGCTTCAGTACTAGACCGGGCAACGGTGTTTTGATGCTTACTACGCAAGAAATAAGAGATGACCTAAGAAAAATACAAAAAACAGTGGTGGAATGATGACTATCAGGATCATTTGCCTAACCAACATTTGAGTGAGCTCGAAAAGTGAGAGGAGAATCAGAAGGGAAGAGTAGAGATCGATATATGATTCTATGAAGATAACGATGTACACGAAGAAGAGCCATAATATATTGATGTGACAAACTGGCTTTCACTATGTATTACACGAGAGATATTGGCCGAGTAGCAGAAAGATAGATAAGAGCTCCAACAAATTTTGGATATCATGTGGGCTGTGGTAGAGGATCACCATCGTTCTTGCGAAGCTTTAAGTTCAGCTCCATGGGAGTATATACATATAGAGAATCAATAAGAGAAGGATCACAGAGAGTAATACACTTAAGAATATCGAAAATATAGTTCTTTTGTGGGAGTAGATAATCTCAAGAAGAGTAAACAACCTCAATGCTAAGGTAATGACGTAAAAGGCCAAGACCATTCATCTCAATTGACTTTTGAGATACTACTTCAAAGAGGTAATAAAAGCAGGATCACTCCCAATAATGATCGTGTCATCCACATAGAGTAGAAGTAGAACAATGTCTTATTGTGATGCAAGATAAAACTTGGTATAATCAGCAAAACTCTCTGTATTGCTAGCAGAAAGAAGAGACTGACGAAACCTCTCAAATCAAGTACTGGGAGCTTGTTTGAGACCAGAAATAGCACGGTGAATACGATAGACATGATCCAGTGGAGCAGAAATCCCAAGAGGAGGCTGCATGTAGACTACCTCAGATAAATCACCATGAAAAAACACAATTTTACGCCCATCTAATATAAGAGCCATTTAAGCCAAAGCAACAGCAATAAGAGTGTAAACAAAATTCATCTTCGCAACTGAAGAAAATGTCTCTTCATAGTCAATTTTTTATTCCTGTAAAAACTCACGGGCCAGCTCAAGAGATTCATCGACATAATCTTGATCTTGTAAATCCATTTGCAGTTTACCGGTTTCTACTCAACCCATATCTGTATCCGATTTTGGCTGATATGGATATCAATTTTTCATATTCGATAATACCTGTATTCATATTTATATCCAAAAAATAGAAGCGGATATGAATTTTATAAATGCTATATCTGATCCTTATCAAATTTGTTTGCACCCCTAGGTGTAACACCTCGAGGAAGTTCAAGATAACCCACAAGACAAAGTCATTAGAGGAGTCAGGTCTGGGTCCCAACCAAAGCCCCTCCAAAGATAAAATAAGATACCGAGGTGGGTGCAGTATATACAGGAACAAATTCTGCTGAGTATAATAAATGATATCATCTACATATCTTGGTTGGAGTGAAACTCTTTACATAAGGTATTTGAAGGAATAGTTTAAACTATGTTTGACAAGTAGAATTAGACATAAGGTTTAATGTCTTGAGAGAAGAGAAGTAGAAAGGAGTTAAGAATTAATTTTGTTTAGTTTGGTTGGAGCTAGTATTAATAAGAGTTAGGAATTGAGTTAGAGAGAAAGAAAGAGAAACGTTAATTTTAACTTTTTAGTGGATTTGGTAACTCTTGAATTTGGTGAATTTTAGGAGGATTTTGAGAGTGGTTTTGGGCTAATTCCACCTTCCATCATTACTTTCTAACTTTTATCAAATTTTGATTGTTTGGAAAGAGTCAGTAAGCATTAGCTCAATTCTTGAGCTAATTCCATTTGCCAAATAAGACAAGAACAAATATTTTTGTCCTTTGCTCATTGTCCAATTTAAAGTGGTCTCCTTTGAGCCCACTTGAATGGTCCTGGCCCCCCATAAAGCCATGCCTTACCAGACAATAACAATCTAGTGAAGGAGATTGGCCAGTAAATTTGGAAACACTAGTGGGGAAGGATATTAAGAGTAGGGGTGAGCATTGATTGGTTCAGTTCGGTTTTTTCTAATTTTTACAAAATAGAACCGATTAGACTCAGAAATTAAACTGAATCGAATCGATTGGGTTCGGTTCTGTTTTTCAGTTTTTTCGGTTAGACCTATATATTTCCACCATTGTATTTTTTAATCACCATTATATTATCATCATCTAATATCTTAATCTCAAATATCCAATACCTAAACAAGAAACGAGAAAAATATCCTAACCTCAATGTGGATTAAAAGTTTCATGTTCTAAAACTTTTACACTGTATTTGAGCTCTTACTATCAAAACTCACATAATTATTACTAACTTCTAATGACAAGAATGTCAAAAAAAAAAAAAAAGAATTGTTATAAATATTATTCTCAATTGTGATGGTGTACTTAATATAATTTTCATATGTTCAACATAAAAAAGATAGTACTGCTAGAAGTAATGAGATAAGGTTCCATCAGTTTTTATTATGAACCACATGATTCAGTAAACTGAATTTGAGTGAGTTGATATATATAGGTGAGAAATTCGGTTCGGTTCAATTCGAGTTCAAAGTTTTGGGTTTCGGTCGACTATATCGGTTATAACCGAACGTTACTCACCCCTAATTTAGACTTTGTTTGGATCGGCCAAAGTTTAAGACATTTAATCTTAGATTCATTCTCTCTCAGGAGTCAGGGGTCCCAGGACTACATATTAGTGTATTTGGCTACCAAAATATTATGTTCAATCCTAAGGATCAAACGCTAAAATGGACTCAGAACTCATCTTCCCAAACCGGTAAGATAATGATGTGTGTTTCAAAAGAGTTTTTTTTTGAGATTTCAACTAGGTATTTTTGGATGAAAATCCCAAAGATTTTCAGACAAAAAGATATAGGTGTAATCCAAGTAAATTTTACTCAAAATATGCTCCTAAAGACTTTTAATTTTGGGAAAGGATTTGGATGTTGGTCTCTGAACTCAGAATTCTGCAAGGTTAGTAAGAGGCCGGGCTAATAAGTCCGAGTTTGTACGTGCTTCCTGGGCTTCAGCTAAAGCCCTCCATTTCTATGCTTATATGAATTCTGAATTCTAAGTACTGGTCTTGAACAATTGGACCTGGCATAACTGGAAGAAAATGCATGGGTTAGCTTCATTTTGGGGTGCCTCTGAGACCGGAGATTACGATTTCAGTAAATAAACGGTAACTTAAGAATTAAGAGGAATAAATACTACAAGGCACTTTGAGGCATTATAAGCCCCTTTGGCTTTGACTATTCCACCATCTCAAGCTCTCACCCTCCAAGGCTATTCCATTCACGAGCAATCTCAGAGAAAGACTTGTAGGAAGACCCACCTTCTTCGAGTGCAACAGCGGCAGCATCCTTTATCTCCTTCATCCTTCTCCTCAACCTCTTCCCTTCTTCCCCTTCCATCAAGCTCCTCACCAGCCCCGCAATCTCCTCCCTTCCGACCACGCCGCTCTCGCCGTCTCCGACTCTCACCGCCACCTTCAGATCCTCCGTCAGCATAACGGCGTTGGTCCTCTGCTCCGCGAAAAGCGGCCACGCGATCAGCGGCACCCGTTCACTATGCTCTCCAACGTAGAGTTCCATCCGCAGTGTGTCATGAACCCGCCCGTGGCCCGATGGCTCAGTACCTCCGTCTGTGGGGCCCACGCGGGGACCACCAACCCCGACCCCTTGGTCCTCTCAGTGAAGCCCTCAGGCAAGAACTCAACCGGGCGGGACCCAATATTACTGTACCCGAAGTAGTTGGCACTGGCCTCAGATTCGTTTGGGCGCCTGACAACCCACAGAAATCTCTGCCCACTCATCTCCAGTCCTAGCGCCAGCTCCTTCATTTGCTGGCCACTGAGAGTCCCTCCACTCCCAAACGAAACGTAAATCACAGAACCATTAGGTTGCTCGTCGAGCCATTTCAAACACTCCATTCCATCGGTCGACGACGATGAACCGGGCCAAACCAGCGGCCCCACCGGATAAACCGTAGGCAGACTCTCGTGTGCGTTGAGAGCTTTGAACGACCTTGGCTCCAGCTCCTCAAAGCTGTTCACAAGGATGGCCTTGGGCTGATAGTACAGCTTCAAGAACTGCACAAACCCCTTGTAGTTCTCACTCCCTGGACCCTCACGGAGAGGCTCGGGCAAGTCCCTTCCGTGAATCGGGACGCAACCGGGCGCTCTCACAGGCTCGACCCGGTCCTTGAACTCTCCTTTCGTCGTGGCTTCCAGCTCTGGGAGGTAGAAACCAAGAGAAAGAACCGTGCAGGTCATCGGGAAGAACAAGTAGGTCTGGACGCCGACATCTCTGGCGACGTCAAAGGCGACAGCACCGAAGACGTCGACGACGAGGACGGTTTTAGGATTGGCAGAGGCTAGGGACTCTAAGGCTCTGCGAATGTGAGGGAGGTTCTGGGCAACGGTGAGAAGACTGGCTGTGTGCGGCGCTGTGCCTTCGGGAATGGATGTGGCTGGGATTTGAGGGAGGGGTACGATGTTGATTTCATTAGGGAGATTGTTGAGTATAGATTGCTGGGATTGTGAAGAGAGAGAGGTGGGCTGAGTGATGAGAGTTACAGAGAGATTGAGCTTGCCGAAGAGGTGTTTGGCGAGCGCTGCCATTGCGATGAGGTGGCCGGTGCCTGCGTCGGCGAGGAGAGCTATGTGAGGGGGCTGCGATCTTTGTTCGTCCATGATTAATTGTTTTGAGTGTCTGAAGATCGCTAGCTACATAGAGAGAGGCTGCGGGTCCAAACAGTTTGAATTATTGAGGAAATTAATGGAATTTGATATGCGTCAGTGGTGAATCTGAGACGACCACGTTTATTTGATCCGATTTTGGATTGTTGCGTATATAATTTTGTGTTTCGTCCCCACCAATTGCTGAAAAGAGAATCACTAGAACGTGTGGTGCTGGTGCCATTAATTTGTCTGGAGATTGGAGATCAAGATGAACAAGAGCTGACACTTAAACAGAAAGTGAGTGTTCATGTACTATATACTACTGGTTATTGATTCCCTGGCACATTCAATTATTGGAATTAGGTTTACTGTGCACATGCAGCTAGTGATAGTGTGGGAAAAGATGGTTCAGCTAACCATCAATATATTATATCCAAATAGCTAACAAAGCCATTGATTTAGAAATCATCAATTGAATTCTATGAAAGAACCTCAATTGTTTGGTCGCTACCCCTTTGGTAACAGATGGAACCGTGGACTGTACACTACAATATATATAGCCGAGATTCATTTCGAGAGTAACTGTCACAACACGCTTGTGCATTGTACTCGTTTTAGGATTGTAAAAGGTCGTAATTTGTAAATGATTTATAGTCCAATTACAATTACAGTGTTTGTTTGGACCGTAATCTATAAAAAACTTACGCAACTCAACTATTATTTACTTGCAACTCAATTATCAGTCACTTACAACCCACTTATAGTTAATTATGTGATTATATTAATATTAATTTTTTTAATATTTATTATTTTTAGTATTTATTTACAATATTAAAAATTTTTAAATCACTAAATAGTTAATTTTGTAGTTAATTTTTCCACTTATGACTTACACATTACGGCAACCAACACCGTAAAATACAATACATTTTCTACATATAACTTTATATATTACCAACCAAATATTGTAAAACTTATATACATGTAACCTATTTACAACTCTAAAAGAGTTTATCAATCATAACTTAAGAATTACGATCAATAAAGACAACCAAACAAACTCTTAATATACTTTTCACTTAAAACAAGTTATAGTTGTTCGTAAAATAACAAATAATATGTTTTAAAAAATGCACAGTCCATGTATTGTTTATCGGTATTGGAAAGTACCTTAAACTGTTAGGGGATTTTCGCATCCGTTTGATAGTTTTATTACTTAATCATGATTTTTTTTATTCCTTTTCTGTCATATTAGCAAAACTTTTTCTCGGGACTTGCCTGCATGCCCAAATTATTTTTGTCACTGTATGATATTGTTCTAGAAGGATGTGAAAGTGACATCGTAGAGGGAGTAGAGTCTAATTTTGTGTAATTTTTTATATTATATTATATTATTATTTTATAAATTATAAGTCATATTCCCAGGACTTGTGATTGACTTACAAGTCACAATGTATAGTAGGGCGTGTTTGGTTGCAAGGGAGTGAGCGGAAGTAAGAAAATATAGAAGTATAATTGCTCATTTTCTTATCTATTCAAATATTAAAAAAAAAAAAAGAAAATCCTTTTTTCTTTTTTCTCTCTCTTTTACACAATCATTTCCTCACTTCCAGAGTGTTACAGTTAATTTTGTGGTCATGTAAATCTCAGTTGTAATAAGTTGTAGCATAAAACAGTTAATTTTTTGGTCATGTAAATTCTCACTTGCATTTTAATTACAATCCATTTTTTATTTTTCTTAATTAATTTTTATTTTCATATTATTTTGCGGTCAACTTTGTGATCAACTTTTCCACTTCCGCTTTCTATTACTATCCAAACACCGGAAAAGACATAACATTTTTCAAACCACACTTCCCAACAACATCCAAACACCGAAAAATTTACTAACCAATTCTCCAGTTCTAAAGGGAACTATTACCACTTCCTCACTTCCTCGCTTCCACCCTTAACCAAACAGGACCGTAGTATAAAAAAAGTAATACAAATATCATTACTCTATTTTGCTTGGCCTCACTGTGAGAATATTCTCAGTGGTTTACTTTGACTGATTATATTGCAAAATTTCCGCAATGTCTTTTCATGTGTAGTTAAAACTTAAAAATGTTTCGAGTGTATATTTTTTTGTTTTAGGTGAAATGGCTGGGCAATTGCAAGTGGTAAAAGTTTTTAGAACTTTCCCAATTTTCATTGTTTGGAAAACTTATATTTTGTAAAGGCAATTTGCAAAATCATGTGAGTGTCACATTCCACTTGCAACTGGGTTGCAAAACTCACTTGTATTTGCAAATATAGATTATTTAATCTGTTAAAATTTAAAATTAGTTTAATAATTTTATAAATATTTTGTTAATATTCAAATAATATTATATTCATATTTAATTAGTATTCTTAATTTTTTAATTAATTATAGTATATTTTAGTATTTTTAGTAATATTTAATTAATTTAATTAATATTTTATCAGTTTTAATGTTTACTAACTTTATTAATATTTTATTATTTTTATTCATATATTAATATTTTATTATTTTTATTCATATTTTATTAGTATTTTAGATACTTTTAATATTTTAATATATTTTTTATAACATTATTATGTTTTAATATAAAATTGCCATATATTTATTTTTATTAATTTTAATATAAATAAATACTTTATTAATAGAATAATATACTTAATATTTTATTATATTAATATTATAATAATATTTTTATTAATGTCATAACAATATTTTTTTTTAATTTTACATTAATATTATAATAATAATTTATAATATTATAATAATTTATAATATTATAATATTATAATATTACAATATTATTTTATTAGTTTTTCTTAAGATTTTATTAATATTTATATTTTATTAGTATTATTAAAATTTTATAATTATTTATTAGTTAACATTTTTAATATTGTACTAATTTTATTAATATTTTATTAATATTATCATTATAAATAATATATTAAAATTATTAATATTTTATTTTATCTCAAATTTATTAATACATTTCAATTTTCAATAGTAAATTTAATTTAATAATATTTGTAATATTTTACGCTCTATAGTTAATTTTGTGGTGCACTTTTTCACTTACACTTTTACATTATCAAGTAAACACCATAAAATATAATATCCTTTCTCACTTATATTATCACATTACCGATCAAATATCATAAAACACAATATATTTTTACTATTACAGTTAACTTATCGCATTCTTATTTTAAGACTAACAGTAAAACAATCAAACCTTCTCTTCTTTCGTTAAAAAGAAAGCTAATGAAAAACGCAAGGTACATAGCTAAGTTAACCTCCGGATGATAACTGAGACTCTCTTCTTTGCGTCAGCTGAAAGCGACCCGTCTCATGAGCAAGATCAGCCAGCATACAATAAACGAGCTGCACATAATTACAAAAAGTAGCACGAAGAATCGTACAAATAATTGATCGGTGATATTTTATCATTCACTTCTTCCATTAAGGTCAAAGAACAAAAGTCATCCACAAACCTGGAATCCACCAAAAACATTCAATTTTTTTATCATGACATAACAAAATCCTAACAAATTTCATGAAACGAAAAAAAGACTCAATGCTGGTGTGGGTTTCAATTGGGCTGGTTTTGAATTGCGTTGGCGCTTCACGTATGAGCCCAAAAACACAAAACAAAATGCCCTGGAATAGAGTTGGGCTGCTGTATGAAACAATTGAACAAATCTGTCGACCGCGGGAGTAGAAATGGGGAAAAGAGAGGTGGGCGGAGAGGTGGCGACGCTGGAGAAGGGCGCGCGATGCTGCGGCTGGAACTACTGCGGGCAAAGGCTGGCGGTGGGCTGCGACGATGGAACGGTCTCCGTCCACGATTCTCTCGACGCTTCCTCCAACTCTTCCTTCTCTCGCTCTTCTCAGTGGAAGGTTGTCCCCGTTCGCTCTTACCTTTTTTTATTTTATATTTATTATTATAATGTCATTTTTTAGCCTCATTTTGTTGAAAACATGAAGTGAGTCTTATTGATATTGAAAGAGACTTCGAGGAATATGACTTTAGCTTTGTCGGAATCTAATTCTATGGGTAGATCACAGCTGTATGATAACTTGATACATCTCTAATTCTATTTAAATTTCCTCATATCTTATATGTTTGTTTATTGAGTACAGAGCATAGCCATTTCCTCAATTCAACACCATGCTTTCATATTATCGAACACATTGCGTGCAAGTTTCTGTTGTGAAGCTCAACAAACTTGTCAACCCATGTAATAGCAGCATCTGCATCATCACCTTCAGCAATAGTGTGCTCGTGATGTAGTAAAATAGCAGGTACAATACCCACTTTGTAATTTGTATGCAAAGACCTTGGCCTATTTTGTGCTGAAATGAATTCAAAATACCACAGCTGCAATCTCTGGCAAATTGCAATAACTATAGAATCTACAGTACCAACCCGAGCATAAAAAACTGGTTTTAGCGGCAGGTGTTGTTGGCTTTTTCCAGTGGCTAGCAGTTTTAGATGTTGAGGAGCAGGGAGTCCCGAAGACAGTTCTGAATGCTGATGGAGGAGGACAATAGAACAATTGTGCTTGTATTATGTTAATAGTTGAATATGAGTCGAGGTTGATAGATTAGAAAATGTTTTCACATCTTGTTTTCCAGATTATCCAATAGTAGTAGCTGCTCGCCAAAAGAACTCACCATTCCATTCTGAATGGAGCCAGTTTTCAATTATTTGATCAAGTAAACAGAAGACTCTAGCTAATGCACAAACCTTAGAGAATTTGATAAATGCTAAGGGGTATGCTTTACTCATCTTCATATAGCAGTCGTTTGGGTTGATTGAAAGTGAAATTGATTCTCTTCTCTGATTAGATGGAAGGTCACTGCAAATGCATCTCCATAGGAGGTAAGTTTTACAAGGAATGATTTCCTTTCCTGCCCAAAGCTTCCTGAGTAGAGTAGAGTCAACACTTGTAGGGCTTGAGGAGGGAGCATCATGGGTCTGAGAGAGATAAACTAGCTTGGATGAGAAAGCCCTAGGCTTGCTTGACATCCAGAAAGAGATACTCCTCAGTCTTGGAAGTATTACAAAGAGGCTCTTTAAAGTACATAAAACGCCAAGGAGTAAAAAGTTTCATGATAATTTTATCAATTCCAATTGCAACCACAACTGTATTAGTTGATGAACTAGTCAGAGGTTGTCACAGGTGCATGCACGTCTATCAATTAATCCTGACATGGAGAAGACCTAATTATGTTCAAAATATATGATTTTCCTTCCAATTCTGCACAACCCACCTACTATTTTGAATGAGGAAATCTTTACAGTGAACTAGACCCTGCCACAATGGAGAACTGAGAACAAAGTGATTTTATTGGATTTATTGGGTCCGGTTTGCGGATCGGGTTGAAAACCCGACCCATTAAAAAAAAAAAAAAAACGCCAAATTCGCCCCACACCCAAACCCATTTGATCGCACCAGTAATGGGTTGACCCTTGACTTGACCCTTGACCATGTATCGGGCATGGATTGACCGTGCCTGATTTGTGTCACGTGCGGGTGCGGGGGGCTGTTTGTCGCACTCGTGCTTCTTAGGGAGAACAAAGTGATTTTATCTTTGCAAATTGATTTCAAGGGGAAATATTTATCTAAAAGTTAACACCATTTCAATTACAAACCCTTCACAATCTTCCATGCAAGCTTTAGCAATAAGCTATTGTCAGCACATTGTTAATTATGAAAGCCAATTCTACCAGACTCTTGTTTCTTTGAAGCACTCAAACTCTTCAGGTATAAATGTGTCTAGCTGGATTGTGCAACCGTCTTAATCTTTATGCTTTATAAATAAAGGTGCTTTTACTTAATTTTCACACTTTTCTATGAATGAAAATTGAGTGAAAATTGTCAAGGACAGAGTCTCCTTGTTTTCTTCATCTGGTTTCTTGTTCTCTAAATTTCTTCCCCTTCAAAGCATTCTCTATCAAGAGAGCCACCAAAATATTTTCCCTTCTTGTGCATAAGATTCACTCCCAACACCAAAGTAAATTCATCTTGCATATCTGCAGGTGTTTGATGCTAAAGGGCTGTTTGGATTCAAGGAAGTGGCGGAAGTGGGAATTAGTTTTTTTTCCTTTTGAAAAATGAAAATTTGTGTGTATCTTTTCCGGTGTTTGGTTGGTCGTTGGGAAGTGAAAGTGAAAAGTATATTGTATTTTTCGATATTTGGTTAGTAATGTAGAAGTGAAAGTGGAAAGGTTGACCACAAAGTTAATCATAAAACAATATTAAAATAAAAATTAATTATGAAAAAAGTTAGACTATAATTAGAATGCAAGTAAGATTTACATGACCACAAAATTAACTGTTTTGAATTACAACTTATTACAAATGAGATTTACTCATTTACATGACCACAAAATTAACTGTAGCACTCTGAAAGTGAGGAAATAGTTGTGTAAAAAGGAAATGAGGAAATGAAAAAAGTTTTTTTCTTTTCTGACATTTGATGGACAACGGAAGTGGGAAATGACATTTCCCACTCCCTCACTTCCGCCTACTTTCTTGAAACCAAACACGCTATAAAAGAGATTGAGGTCTTGAGAATAGTTGATAGCTAACCCAGTCCATCTCTTATACAGTGATAATCTCTCTGCTACTTAGGGTTCAAAGATTCGGTCGAGTTGGAGTTGACTCGATCAAGTCATCTCCAGAACAGTCACTGTCAATCCGATAATGAGACGCGAGTCGCTATAAGTGGCGAAAATTGCATGACCCGGGTATGACTCGGTAGAATCGGCCGAATCACGAGACAACTCGGTGAGACTCGGCCGAGTCATACCCGTGTCGGGTCGAGCCCATGCATAAAAGGAAAAAAGAGAGATCAGAGGGAGGAGGGGAGAGAGACTTAGCACGATTGTCGCCGCCGGTCGCCCGCACTGTTGCCACCATCCCAGCCGTCGGTCGCCCCGCCCGCCTCTTTTTTTTTTCCAATCTCTCTCTCCCTTTTGATCTCTCTGCCCTCTCTCCTTCCCTCTGATCTCCGCCGCCCGCCTCTCTCCGATCTCTCCCTCCCCCTTCGATTTCTCTGTCTCTCTCCCCCTCTCATTCACCTGATTTGATACCCTCCCTCCCGCCATTCTCTCTCTCTCTGTCTTTCTCTGCCCCCTCTCTGTTTCTGTTCCCCTCTCTTACACCCGATCTCCTTCTCTCTATCTTTTTTATCTGTCTCTCCCCATCCCCTCTCGTAACCGTTTCTTTCTTTTTTGGTTTTTATTTATCCCCTCAAAATCTTTCATATTTCTGAATTTACCCTCAAATCATCATATTTTCCTAATTACCCCCTAAAAATAAATTTATTGTGGACATGTGATACATGAATTTTGATGTCTATATTTTTTTTACGATTTGTGGTGATTTTTTCAGAATTTTTTTAGTTTTCTATGTAGCGTTTTGCGTGTATTGCACTAGACCGATCTGAGTCGCCGTGACCGATCCGTCTCAGCGCCTACGGAGTCAGCGGCCAAGACCGCGACTTTGAACCATGCTGCTATTTGGTTGCCGACCCCTTCAACAGCAATTACATCATGTGCAAACATAAATCATAAAACCTTGAAATTTATCATTTCAAGTTTTAATATGCAAACTCAGTGGCTAAGGAAGCAAAAGGTTCCCTGATCCTGTAATCCTGAATATGACCAAGGGGATAGTGTCCAAAATGTGGCTTGAAGTACAACTGCATGGTAAAATATGCATACATGGATTTATTTTCATGCATTGAATAAATTTAATTACTCTATTCCTTAGCCTACAGACGAAGGCCCTTAGTTTGTTGGCTAATTCTAAGGGAACTCATGGACTTGAATCAATATTTTGATCAACATAATTATTTCAAGTCCAAGGCCATTCAGTAAGCAGGTGTAATATTTTTTTTCTCCCCGTTTCTGGTCTATCATACCTCTAAGAAATTTAAAATTAGTAAAAAAAAAAAAAAACATCCATTTAACTTAATTCACTTCACATCTAATTTATCATGGCACTTTGAAATAGAATGTCGCTTTGAATTGTTTAATAGTATTGTTTGAAGTTGTCACTTAATGTTCATATTCCTCTAGAAATTAATCCGGATTTGTTTGTTTATGGATCCCTACTCAGTCTAAGTGTGCATACATTCAACTTTACTCAATTTACTATTCTCATTTTCATCACTAATGCTGATTATTTTGCTTGACACGATGTTAGAAAATCTTGGTTTAGTTGAACAAAAATGTTAATTTAGAATTTAGTCGGAAATTCATAGTGGTAATTGTGCAATCTTGTTAATCGAGAATGGCTTTATTGATATTCTATTCATGGATCCCCTTTGCATCTATAACTTTTCTTTTGCCTCATTACCTTTTTCTTGTTTTTCTTTTACTGTTTGTAAGATTCCTATACAAGATGTTCAACCATATCTTGTTCTTCAAATTATGCAGAACATAAGGCTATTTTTTTTTTTTGTAGCTTGTTATGTGATTTGATGGATGTTTCTGTCATCATATTTATTGCAGGCGCATGGGAATGCCATCATGAATGTTGTTTGGGTTCCGCCAGAATTTGGGGATGCTATTGCTTGCATCTGTGTTGACAGAATGTTGTCTTTGTGGGAGGAAGTTGAAGAAGGTTTGTAATTTAATGTTCAATTTCATTTATTTCAGCTTGGAGCAATAATCCCTGTTATAATTTTATGACAATCTTGGATGACTTCCATGACCGAAGATAAGATGATTTGAGTTTGAAGTAGAAAATATTGCTCTTAACTAGGTACATAACATCTCTTACCTTTCCTGGTGGTCTTTCTGGTAACTTGACTAAACGTTGTTATTGTTATTCTGAGGCATCTAAAGTTCGAAAAAAGTAGATCATGACTTAAAATTTCAGCCAAAGTTTTACTGAACAGAGACCTGATGCTTCTGTCACAGTTCAGCAGACCAAGACCCCATTTTGGTTTGCTGAACTGGTCTTTCTTTGCTGCTGAAATTTACCGAGATGCTCTCTCTGATTTTGGGTTTGACTGGTTGTATCCTGCAAATATTGCTGATGAATTGAGGTGTTTGGACCTTGTTGATGCTTTTTTCTTTTTTCTTGCTGGGACATGAAGGAATTTGTTCTCTTGACACTTGATAATGAATGATCCTTCATGGTCTTGCCATTTGAAGTCAAGAAAGCTCCATGGAAGAACTTTCCGAGCATTGCTTAACATCTTGGTATCAATATTGTTGTTGGCGGATGATGTATAGTATCTGTATCGTCAATATCAACAATCTCGACTGTGAATATCAGCAATACTGGCCAATTCTATAGGTTGATATTAGCTCACATACCTCAAAACCTTATAAAATATTGCGGATATATATCAGAATCATGTGATATTTGCTGTCAATTTGACATCAACCCTCAACAAGCTAATGCCAGACTGTTGACAATGGCAATCCCAAAAAACTTTCTGTTTGTTGGCTGCTAGGTTGACTAGCGTTATGTGGGTGGTTTAAGCTTTCTACATCCAAGGAAAGTCTCCAAATTCCCCTGGATTGGCAAAAAGTCTAGATGTAAAAATAAGATGGCAATATTCTACACATTCATCTCTGATGCACAAATTAAGCTTAAGAACCAAACAAGCACTGGAGTAATTTGATTATGACTAATAAAATGCAAAGACCTGTCTTGGGTCCTAGATAAGTTCAGGCCAAGTTGAAAAGTAAAAAAGAAAAAGAAAATGACTTTCTTACAAAATGAACATTTTTTGATTGAAAAGATTTTGGACACCACCGCTGCGTGGGATTTTGAAAGCCTCCAGAAAGCTTGTAGGCATAAAGAATTTTGTTTAACACTGGCATTGTTAATCAGCATCTTGAATTCCAAAAATAAAAGATTGAACACTTTTAGTGTCTCTCTATAGTTATATATTTTTTTTACTAAAGAGTATGTTATTTCTAATATCCATGTTTTTGAAACATCTGAAAGTCTTTGATTTTACAGTCTGGTAGGAAAATTTCCCAGCTTTTCATATAAAGTTGTTGCACCAGCTTATACATATGAGCGCATATATATATATATATATATATATATATATATATATATATATATATATATATATATATATATATATATATATATATATATATATATATAGAGAGAGAGAGAGAGAGAGAGAGAGAGAGAGAGAGAGAGAGAGAGAAATGTATATCAGCCCGCGGGCTGAGAGTATTCTCTCAGCCTGCGGTGACGTGGCTCAATTTGTCACCTCACTGACTTGCGGCCCGCTTTTATGTAGAAGTTAAATTACCAAATACCCCTTATGATAACTTTTCCTTATTGTTTATTATTATTTTTCCCCCCTTTTATTTTTTGCCGCTATTTATATGATATAAATTACTTTTCAGCCTATTTCCTGACCTCTTTTTGAAAGATCTAGTTTCACCTTTTCAGTCTGCGATAAACTTTTTTCTGAAAATATAAAATCTTTTCAGATCAATTTTTTTCTGCAAAATATTTAATGTCGACGTCTGAGCAGTATACCGGCGATCTTAATATGGAAGATATTGCATCTGGTTCTACTTTCTCTCAGAATATTGAAAATCTTGAAGGGTTGACATCTCTGCATGCCGATCAACAGGTTTTAATTGTTTATATCTATTTTAAAAATAATTTCTTAAATATTTAATGTTTTCTCTTTAGACTGTGAGGTACTGCGACCGTTTTAATATTCGGTCGCAATCTTATTTGAAAATAATCTCCGGCTGTGAATTCTTTTTTTCTAGGGTATGCGTCTTAGGTCGCAGTCTTTAGTAAGGAGTAATATATATTTCTTCACATACGGATAACTGCGACTTAGGTCATAGTCTTTAGTAAGGAGTAATATAGATTTCTTCACATGCGGATAACTGCGTCTTAGATCGCAGTCTTTAGTAAGGAATAATATAGATTTATTCACATACTGATTACTGCGACTTAGGTCGCAGTCTTCAATAAGGAGTATTATAGATTTCATGCCGTATGTGAAATCTTTTTTTATTTACTGCGACTTAGGTCGCAGTCTTTAGTAAGAAGTAATATAGATTTCTTCTCATACGGATAACTGCGACCTTGGTCGCAACAGCTGATAAGAAGTAAATTGTTGTCATCTCTTATGCGACCTTGGTCGCATTTATATAACTTATATTTTAGAATACAGTGATATCTAAAAAATATTTATATTCATTTAATTCGTGTAAATTCTTTTTGTAGGATATGAATGCACATGCAGAAATCTGGAAGCTCAGATAAGTTTGTAGGGAAACAGTTCCTGTCGCATATGGAAGCATACAATTTCTACAATTGTTTTGCAAGGAATAGAGGTTTTAGCGTGAGAAGAAAAAGTACAGATAAGTCACGGAAGCCTCCTCATGAGATTATTTGCAGAAGATTTTGCTGCAACAAGGAAGGGCTGAAGAAGTTGTGTGACAAAAGACAAGAGGGGCTTACAGTGCATCGTCGAGTTAACACTAGAGTATCTTGTCCTGCTGAGATGCATATCCATCTTCGTTTATTGTTGGACTCAACTCGATATTGGGTTATCACAAAATTTGTTGATACTCATTCACATGAATTGTCAAGCCCGGATAAGGTACATCACCATTACTCTCACCAGAATCATCGTTCAAAAATTAGCAGAAGCATTATGACCAATCTGGTTGATGTTGGAATGCGGCCTTCAAATATTTCCCACGTTGTTAATGCAATGAGCCAGGGAGAAGGCTGTGAAGAAGTGCGCCCTCAACAAGTTATTGATTTCACTCGTCAACGTAGAAATAACTGCGGTCATGAGTTTATTGCTATTATCAAATATTTTCAAGAGAAAGCCGAGACCGATCCAGAATTCTTCTTTTCAAGTGAAGTTGATAACGCGGGCACACTTAGAAGCATTTTTTGGGCTGATGGAAGAGCTATTTCGTCGTATCTGAGCTTCTGTGATGTGATCGTTTTTGACACCACATACAAGACTAATCACTTGAGCTTGCCATTTGCTCCATTCACTGGAGTAAATCATCACCGGCAGTCAATTTTGTTCGGCTGTGCAATGCTTGCTGATGAGCAGAGGGATACTTTTGTTTGGTTATTCCAAAAATGGCTCAAGTGCATGCATGGAGTTGAACCGAAGCTGATTATTACTGATCAGGATGCGCAGATTGGTGAGGCCATCAAGATTGTTTTCCCGACGTCTCGACACCGTTACTGTTTCTGGCATGTACGGAAACATATTGCCGAGCAACAAATCCCAATGGCTAACAAGTATGGAGAAGATATGGTCTCCGATTTCCATGCTTGGTACACCTCCCGCGATATAAGCACTTGTGAGGAACGATGGCGTCTGATAAGTGAAAAATATCAGTTAGAAGAAGAAGATGGCAGTTGGTTGATGAAGATGTACAGGCTTCGTGGACATTGGGTTAATGCATATCTCAAGGATGTTTTCTGTGCTGGAATGACAACCAGTCAGAGGTCCGAGAGTATTAATTCCTTCTTTGATGGTTTTGTTAACTCAAACACTAAACTAGTGGAATTTGTTCACCAATATGATAAAGCCGTTGCTTCCCGTCGTGCATCTGAATCTCTTCAAGATTTTAGGGGTTTGAATTCCTTGCCCAATTGTACATCCAATCCATATGAGATACAGGTTTCGAAGTTGTATACACCGAAGATTTTTCAGTTGTTCCAAAAGGAATGGGCAGTTGTAATGACACTGTTTTCAGAAGAGGTGGAACAGGACAAACCTGGATCAACATATTTGGTTGGTAATTTTTCAGAATCAAAAGACAGTTGGGAAAAGGTCAGTTATGATAAGCGAGAGGAACTTCATGTTTCTTGCAGTTGCTCGTTATTTGAAACAGAGGGTATCCTATGTAGACATATTCTGTGTATTTTGTGGCGCAATCACGTTACACATATACCGGAATCATATATACTTCAGAGATGGAGGTTGGATGCTCGTTACAAAAACGTTGCAATTGAAAATGGCATGAGGCCTTTTCCCAGTCAAGGCACTCCACGGACGGCTAGATTGTGGTCAGTTCGTTCAAAATTTAATACAATTCTGGACATGGTCGCTGATTCTGATGAAAATATTTCAAAGTTGGAGGGAGTTTTGGAAAGTTTTGCCCAAAATACCACTAGAGAATACAGAGCAATGTCAGGAAATGATCATTCATCACATTCTAAGACTGCCGTTGGTTCCAGTGGATCCGTTGTTATATTGCGAGATGGTGAAGAATTGAATATACGTGATCCAATTGGTCCTGTACCAACCAAGGGGAGACCTAGAGCTGCATCCAGGCTTAAGTCTGGTTTTGAAGATTCTATATATCAGAAGGAAGTTAAGCATCGAAGATGTGGTAACTGCCAAGAGCTGGGCCATTACAGGACTGGTTGTCCGTTAATGGTATATTACATTAAACCTGTTAATCATTTTTTTTATAACGATTAATCTTTTAAAATTCTTACTATTTATTTTTTTATTGGCAGAAGAAGTAGGTTTGGGTTGCCTCCATCTCGAAGGAACAAAGACTTCAATTTTTTATGAAGTGCGACCAGGGTCGCACAGTGTAGAGAGATTAAGTCGCATTCTGACACTGGCGTGTAATTATAATCAGATTTATTATCATTCTTTGATTTCTACTGTATTATTTTTGTATGTACTTGTACTTTAAAGTTTTAATGCTACAAAATTCTACTTTATAGTTTAATTTTTTTTGTACATAATGTAGTCAGAGACTTTGGGTCGCAGTGTACATGGTTCATTGCGACCAAGGTCGCAGTGTTCTTATTGATAAAGATGGCCAGCAACTGCAATCTAGGGTCGCACTACATGTACTGCGACTTAGGTCGCAGTATGTTAGGTAGGTGTTTCCTTTATATTAACACGCATAGCGACCAAGGTCGCAGTGTTGTAGTTGATTAAAACATTACCGCCATCAACTGCGACCAAAGTCGCATTGTATTTTACTAAGGCTGCGGCTATCAACTGCGACCAAAGTCGCAATCTTCTTTTTATAATTTTGAGATGGTGAAGACTTAAGTCGCTGTACGTTAGGTAGGTGTTTCCTTAATATTAACACGCATAGCGACGAAGGTCGCAGTGTTGTTGTTGATTAACACAATTACTGAAGGCATGTTTGTTTCTAACATCAGTACGCAATAGTAAAAGCCAAGTTGTAACAAATGAAGACTGTAAATAATCAATGGAACTTATAATATATAAATGTATAGAACTGTGTATAAATTAAATCAATACAACAAAAAAATTATGCAATGAATTGCACTTGAAATATTTTTTACATTTATAAAAAAAAATTGTGGTATATCAATAATTTGCACGGAGATCAGTCTTCATATGTCGTATGTCGTATAATGTCTGTTTCTTCATCCCAACTCTTCTCTACATCTGCAAGTATCATGTATGCAAGCTCACTTCTTAGTTTCTGTACACCATCAACCGTAACAGCATCAGCAGCTGATAGATGATAGCCAGACGCTATGCTTTCCATGTACTTGCATACATATATAGCGCAATCAACACTGAAATTTCCATAGAGCAATCATTAAATGAAATTAGTTTTTGTACTAAAAAAAAGTAGAAAATATGAAATGAAATTACATGTCAAAAATTTATATACCTGTTTGCTTGTTGGGGGCATTTTGCGTATTTTATTTTATTTTTTCTCATTTTTTTTGGAATGAATCTCAAAAATCTCTAATATTCTATCTTTCTGCAATGTCAATAGGAACAAAAATTAGTATTAACCAAATTAATTGCAAGTTTCCAGTAATCAAAATATTAAAATTTAACTCACCATTATTCTTGCATCTGTTTGGTAAAGCTTTGTTATACTACTTTTTTTTTCAGCTGGGACCAAAGAGTTGTAAAAAATCCACTCTTCTGTGGAGCAATCGAATACCAGTAAGGTCCAGTGAAATCCCGATTCGTCGGCACTATGTTTGTGATTGATCGGGAAGAACATGTACTGCACGTCAGCTGTCCAGTTTTTCAACAGCTTCTGCTTGATGAAATGACCTTCCAGATCTTCAATTTTATTTACAACACCGTGCTGCGGACAAGAAAAAAAAATTTAAATCAAATACAAAATGAATTAAAAATATAACAAAAAATTATAAACTGCGACCTTAGTCGCACTATATTATTTAGTCGCACAGCTCCGACCTTGGTCGCAGGTCGCAGCTGTTACATTTTGTCGCAGTACCTGAGTTAGTAGCAGTACATTTTAATTATAAACTGCGACCTTGGTCGCAGCTCCGACCTTTGGTCGCAGGTCGCATTTGTTACATTTTGTCGCAGTACCTGAGTTAGTAGCAATACATTTTAATTATAAACTGCGACCTTGGTCGCAGCTCCGACCTTGGTCGCAGCTCCGACCTTGGTCGCAGATCGCAGGTCGCAGCTGTTACATTTTGTCGCAGTACCTGAGTTAGTAGCAATACATTTTAATTATAAATTGCGACCTTAGTCGCAGTACATGTGTTAGTAGCAGTACATTTTAATTATTCACTGCGACCTTAGTCGCAGTACATGATTTATGCCTAAACAGAGATAGAGAATATTAGTAATCTTTTCCAGAGTTGATATTACATTAAACCGTAAAGGAGAAAGTAGATTTTTACCCAAGCTTCGCTTCGGAAGAATATGCTTTTTAATCCTTCTCTTTCTCAAGATGCTGCATGTAGAAATGAATTACATTTGCATCTAAGTCTCTACTGAACATCAGGTCCTCAATGTCATTCCTTAAAATGATGATTGCATTATTGGTATCCTGATACGCAGTAGAACTGCAAGATATTCAAAACAAAGTTAGTAATTTAATTGTTCTTATATAAAGGTATAACAGAAATTTTTTTGCTATGAATTAACTTACTCAGAGTAGGACTTGTCGAAGAAATGTTTTATAAGAGCTTGTTGATGGGGCTGCAGAATTCTGTATGATGTGGTTTCGGTCAATTGTCTCGATTTTGGCTCATTGGAGGAAATCTCTTTGTCGCCGAAACCAGCGGTAGAACTCGCAGCCGCAGGCTGTGGAAGAGGATTTTCATTTTTTTCTTCTTCTGTTTTGGATAAACAAAGTCAGAGTCATCGCGATCTCTTTCAGCGCGCTTGCGTTCTTTGACTCCCCTTTTTATTGTTCCTTTAGAGGTTTCCAAAACAGCTTCTTTTGAGGATTGCTTCTGAGGCGGAGTATGTTCTTGAATTTCTTCTCCAGTAATATTTAAAATAGACTCAGAACCCATGATTTTATCCTCTTCAAGTTTTTTCTTCTTCTCCTCTTTAGGCTGCTTCTCCATCTGCTCCTTCATTCTTTTGTTCTTCATCTGCGCCTTCCTCCTCTTCTTCTCATTCTCTTCCTTCTCCCTCCTCCTCTCCTGCCCCTCCTCTTCCCTCCTCCTCCTCTCCTTCTCCTGCTCCTCCTTTTCTCTTCTCTTCTTCTCCTTCTCCTCTTCTTCCCTCATTCTCCTTTCATTCTCCTCCTCTTCCCTTCTTCTATTCTCCTTCTCCTCCACTTCTCTCCTCCTGTTCTCCTTTTCCTTCTCTTCTTCCCTCTTCTTCTCCTTCTCTTTCTCTTCCTCTTCCCTCTTCCTCCTTTCATTCTCCTCCTCTTCCCTTCTTCTATTCTCCTTCTCCTTCTCCTCCAATTCTCTCCTCCTGTTCTCCTTTTCCTTCTCCTTCTTCGCAGCAGCGGCTGCTCTCAACAGCTCTTCTTCATCCTCTTCTTTAACCTTTAATTTCCTCTACTGCCTTTTTTGTTTTTTCTTCTCTTTTTTTCTCTCCTTTTAAATTTTAATTCAGCCTTGAGTCTTTTCTCAGTCTCCATATTTTCAATCTTTTTTTCAAGCTGAGAAACATAATCTCTCAAGTGCTGATTTGCAGACCTCAATCGTTTTATTTCTGCTGCTTGAACATCCGGTGGAGGTGGCAAATAACCTTCAAAAATTGGTTCTTGCTCACTCGTTTCAGCCGTTTCTGGCTCCTTTTCCGCCGGGATGTCAGCCTCATTACATGTATGACCTCCTTCATCTCCTTTACTTTCACCTTCTTCTTCTTCTTTTTCTTCACCTTCATCTTCTGCTACTTCTTCTTCCTCATCCTCTTCCCCTTCAACAGGAAGGCCAACCATATTCTTTTCATCATTAGAGATGTTGGCCATTCGACTCAAAATCTGAAAATAAACAGAAAAAGGTAAGCTAAAAATAAAACAATGAAATAATGATACTGCGACCATGGTCGCAGTTTATTTATGAAATATTTTGGATAAGAATGCGATCATGGTCGCAGTATGTTTGTCGTGCCAAAATTTATCTGCCAAGACATGCAGCTCAACACTGCGACCATGGTCGCAATTCTGTTGAAAAGGGTATTTTCAAGAGAATGCGACCATGGTCGCACAATATTTGTCAGGCAGAAAACGAACTGCGAAAGGTGGCTCAATACTGCGACTATGGTCGCATTTTATTTGTACTACACATAAAAAAAAGTTTAACTTACAATATTGCTGTCAATCTTTTTTAGATCAACTTCAAGTAGAGATCTGCTAATATTTTGGAGGTCCCATCTTACTGCGCGTGGTGTTTTTTCCTCCAAACCAGACCTCTACTCAAAAATAGGTGCCCTCTCACACAGCCAATACTGCAAAAATGAAAAATTAAATTAGTTTCCACAAATTTTCTCAATTTATGGGTAAATTTCATACAATGTTGTCCAAATTTGAGATTTTTATTTACAATAATTTGCACTGAGCATCCTTGCAGCTCGTACGTGCTTTGCCTGAAGATGTCCATTGAGTCAATCAGGAATTGCCAAACAGCTTTTGCCCAGCATATTGTCCTCATCAGTTGCATATTGGCAATCTGTTCCACAATATACCACGGCACCGTGCATTTACTGCCAGAGAAGAAAAGAGTGGCCGACATGTATAGGATGACTAATGTGGTAAAGTCTTGAGCTGCAAGTCTATTTATATCTCTTATAATTTCTTTTATAGACAATTGCTGCTCAAATTGTTCATCCGGTGTCACATCTAATATATCCCTCTTCCTTCTCTTGACAAGAAGATCATCCAAAGCATCTTCAATAGATACTTTTGTGATCTTCTTTATATTGGGGAAAAAATGTTTTATAACACCTCTATCTTTCATCGTACATGTCTTATTCATCACAAAATCTGCCCCATTGACAGGTAGACCAAAAGTTAGGGCAACATCCTCCACTGTTAACTCAATCTCTTTGCCCCCAATTGTAAAGGTCTTTGCATTCCTGTCATACTGGTCTAAAATACGCAGTACGGCAACGTTTGATTTTAGAGCCTTTTCAGTCCCAAATTCTTCATTGTAGAACGCCATAAAGATTGGGCCAAATGGGGTATTCTTCATCGCCTCTACGAAATCAGGCTGTATGTACTTTTAAATTTCTTCATTAACTGGCACATTAGTTTTATGCTTGATCTCAGAGGACGAACCTGTATCTGTTGTTTACCTACGTAGGAAGAAAAATTAAACACTTTAGACCAATGATTATTTAAAAATTATAAGGGAATAAAAAGCATATTTGTTTTTTAATAAACTGCGACCTCGGTCGCAGTCATGCATTGCAAAAAAAAAACAACTAGAACCAGGACTACACTGCAATCTAGGGTCGCACTACATGTACTGCGACCAAGGTCGCACTGCGACCAAGGTCGCATAGGACTACAGTGCAATCAGAACAACTGAGACCAGGGCCAACACTGCGACCAAGGTCGCATAAGACTACAGTTCAAAAAGAAACAACTGCGACACAAGTTTGATAAAAACATATTATTTAAAATAAACTGCGACCTTGGTGAAGACTTGAGACTACAACTCTTATTTAAACAACTGCGACCCCATGTCGTCAGTATGTGAGAAAAAAAAAAGTAAATTTCATATACTGCGACCTACGTCGCATTCATCTACAAGGAAAGGTAAAAAAAAAAAAAATTCCAAAGTCGCACAGATCTGAACTGCGACACAGTAAAAATAGAAGTAAATAATAAAAACTTTCAAAAAATAGGACCTTTATCGTCTAAAGTTTGAAAATCTCTTTCGTAATTGCGACCATGTTTCCAATATTTAAAAAAAATTTAAAAAAACATGCGACTTCAGAAATAAATCTTGAAAAAATTTAAAACTATTAAAATACACAAAACCCTAAAATTTTTTGAAAATATCAATTTTGTAGTACCTTTTTCGACGGATGATTTCTTAGGCGCCATCAGTTGCAAATATTTTTTTTCAAAAACGGATAAAATTTTTGAAGGAAAAGAACTAATTGGATCAGAACCGCCGGTTGAAGTTTTAGAGCTGTAAATTTTTTTGGAAGACAATTTTTTTACAATAAGGTAAAAGGTTGTGATGGAGGGTATTTTCGGAAAATACAATGTTGAGGTGACTGGCATTAAATTGGGCGGGATTTTACAGGATTTTGTCCGCCAAATTTTTTAACAGATGTGGGGCGGTGATGTTGCCACGCCCGCAGGCTGAGAAAACTCTCTCAGCCCGCAGGCTGAGGTACAGTAAGCCCATATATATATATATATATATATATATATATATATATATATATATATATATATATATATATATATAGTAGTCTTCGTGTGAGAAACTTTCTCACACGAAGACCGTGAGAAAACTATATAGGAGCTTTTATGTGGATGATCCGAACCGTTCATCTTGATCTATATACTTTATTTAGACTATCAATTAAAAATCACGCGAGTCCGAGACTTTTTACCCATACAATAAGTGGTTACAAAACATATGTTATATCACCGTAGAATAAAAATGTCACTTGATGCATCGGTAAAAAAAGTTGGAATCGCGTGATTTTTTATTGGTAGTCTAATTAGAGTATGTAGATCAAGATGAATGGTTCGGATCATCCATAAAATCTCTCTTATATGGTTTTCTCACGAAGCTTATTATGAGAAAGTTTCTCATTTGAAAATTTTCCTATATATATATATATATATATATATATATATATATATATATATATATATATATATAACAATTTTCCACCTTTTCTGCCAGACTTAATTGCTTACAACAGGGAAATAATAGAAGCAGAATTACAACAATAGTCATAGGGTTTGCCAAGTTATGGCCTGTGATTTCAGAATTCGTAGACATTTCCAATAAAGATATTATTCTAATTTCAACTATTTTAAAAACACTGCCATACTTTAGATATGATTTTTTGTGTGTATGCTGAAGTATATGTGCAACCAAGAAATCCATATTTGTTAAGTATATCATTGGGCTACATCACATTTTCTTTGTAATACCATTTTCTTTCTACCTGTTATTCTATTTGAACAATTGCATGCATTCCATTTAAATTATCTGTGTACGTATACAAAGAAATCATCCATTTCTCTATCTGCCCTGTTAAAATGTTTCTCAGATTCTCAACCTCCCATATGGAAACAATGTATGGTCTTCGAAAGCACCAGTTCAGGAGTTCTCGATCTCCAGTTTGGGGTCTTTGATACAAGTTTAAAATTGGTAAGTCTTAGGCAAGAACAAATTTTTATTTTATTTTCTGCAATAAGCTTTATTTTTGCTACGTTGAGCTGGGAACTCGACTGCAGATATGCTTATGCTTGCTCCTTTGAACTCGTGAAGTTTATTGCAAACATTATTTATGGATGTTTCCATTCTCAGAATCTTTGCATTTCTGTCATATTTGGTGCCCCACAGTTGTCAATTTGAGTGTTCCAAATCTATTGTTTGGAACTGACAGGAGGCCAACTAGTTGTTGCCTTTTTTATACCTGACATATGCTGAAAACTGGAACGTGAGTAGGATTTCTTATGCTAGATGAGGTCCTTGTATACAACCTATACATAATTTCTGTAGGTTTCAGTTGGTACTACACCCGGGAGGCATAAATTTTCTTATACCCAAAATATGGGATATATCCTTAGACCAGTTAGAAATAGTACCACTTGAAATAGTTTGGCAATTTGTCTTATTAGGAATAGGGTAATCTTTTTTTTTTCATTCTGTGTCTTTGCCTAGTTCAACTGTGAAAGAAGCTGCAAATTCTCCTCCAGCTCTTTGTTTCCTTTGATTCTTTTTTGGTCCCTATCCATTTCTGAAGCACAGATGCTTCTAATGTGAATCCGTTTTATTGTCAGACATGATTTGGGCACACACATGAGACACCACTCCTTGATCTGGCATTGTTGTTTCATGTGTATTATTTTAGAATTTGCTATGTGTCCATGGGTCGTGCATTGTCCAGCTTGTGTTGCATTGTCCAGCTTGTGTTTCCGTGTCCGTTGTCTATGCTTCTTAGCTATCCACTTTAGCTTTCATTCTATGTTGATGTGTATCCTCTTGTATTCCTATTGAAAGAATATATAAGCAGGAAAACTGCTAAAGATCCCTAGGCTCTTCACTCTAAAACAATTTTTTAATATCACAACTACTTTAAAGTAGACGCAAGTCTGCAAATTGTACGACCAATTCAAGCCTTCTGTAAGAAAATTTGATTAAGGATCTTCCAGAATTAGGTCTCTTTCTGTGTTCTAAGTATTCCAGTTGGTATCCAGATGTATTTGGGTACTATCCATGTAGTATCAGTTATCATCTCAGGTTTTCCCCTCGTCACATGCACAGATAGCTGAGCAAGCTGATCAGAGTCATGCGCTAGCTCCTATGGCTTGTGATTGTGATTGAGAGGATTCTTGATTTGAAATCTGGGACCTTTTTTTTTCTTATGGGAGGGATTCTTCCTGGAAACTGTAAATCCTGCTTTGGCTGATGTTTGCTTCTTTCCAGACAGGTGAGTTCCAGATCAGATACCGCTGACCTTAGGATACCTTGTTCACATGCCTACTAAAAAATTCTGCTTCAGGTGATGTGGATGCTTCTTACTCTTCATATTCCATGGCTTCCTACTACTAGACGCGAGGCAGCTATGTGCACACCTAAATTGTCATCTGGGTTTTGATAAAAGAAGAGGAATAAACATGCTGGTTGAGTCTGATGCATTTCTCATTTGTGGGCATCTTTTGTTCCCATCCAAATTGGCCATATCAGATTATAAACTAAATGGCCAAGATGGAAAATCACTTTGGCCACATTGGCGCATGATACATAATGTTGTTCCTAGAGCTTCTTGCCTCTCAGTCCCGGATTCTAAATGTTCTATGTAGAAATTATTAAGTACATTTGTCGAGTCCAAGTAAAGAAAAGGAGTACACATAATCATGGTAAATTGTGTTTATAGGATAGGGTTGGATTAACCGTTAAAGTGGGATGTTGAAGAAGAAGGCTTTTGAAGGATAGAGGTTTAAGAATGAATGCTTGGTTGTATTTTTGAAATTTATTGTCTTTTATGATTTAAGGACAACGAAAGATGAATGTTTTTATAACATTTAGTATTCTCATGATATATTGTTATTCATTTTATATAGATATGCAAGTTGCTAATTGCGATGCTAACACTGGTTGTATCCATGGTTCAAAGTCTCGGTCTCGGCCGCCGACTCGGCCGGCACCGAGACGGATCGGTCTCGGCGACTCGGATCGGACTCGGGCGATACGCAAAAAACGCTACATAGAGCGCCAAAAAAATTATGAAAAAATCATGACAAATCATAAAAAAATGTAAACATCCAAATTCATGCATCACATATTCAAAACATATCACCTAACACTCAAAACATAACGTGAAAGCATAAATACAAGCGTCGTCGGTAGAAAAATATCAAAATACATGCATAATATAGTAAATTGTACAAAATAATTCATAAGTACCTGCTAATATAGTCATTTCCACATTGAATTACGAGGAGGCTCCAAATCATCATTATCATCTGGCCCGCGATAAGTATAGAAACCAGGCATATAGTTTCCATAAGGATAATGATATGTTTGTGGGTGAGATCCTGTAGGCTGAGATGATTGGCCAGAGGATCCACTATCAGAGTAATATGGCGGTAGGGGTTGTGCAATATCAGCTCCATGGTGATAATACCCAAAACCTCGATATTCAGTGCTGCTAGTAGAGTATTCACCAGTGCTAGAATAATCAGTGCCAGAATATTGGCCAGATGTCAAACCCAACCCCTGTAAATGACCTTCAAGACTATGATGACCATGTGAGTAGTTATCATGTCCACTCGAATAATCATCGCTAGAACTGAATTCGACCAACCGATCCAAATGCCTACGCTGCTGTGAAATCCCCGCCCGGCCTCCATGATCTGTATCTTGTGTGGCATAATATTGTGAATCCCATGTTAAAGCATCATCTCGTTGGCTTCCACCAACACCATGAGTCTCTTCAACATCACCACCATCACCACCATCACTGCCGCCATCACCCTCACCACCATCACCCTCACCACCATCATCGCCACCACCATCACCGCTGTCATCATCACCGCCATCACCACCATCACCGCCACTTTCGTCAGTATGACGAATACCTTCATCTAACCAACCTAAGTCATCTGGTGGTAACATCGGCTGTTCTCCCTCACGAATCCACTCATCCAAAATATTATCATCATTGAAAATATTGTTCAGATCAATTGGGTTGTAATAATCATCAGTGTCGCTTTTGCATGTCAAGTTTCTTACTCGCAACCGCATATTATAATGCACATATACTAGTTTATGTAACTTTTTCATTGCCAACCGGTTGCGCAGTTTTGTATGAATTAGCGACCACGTGCTCCAATTTCTTTCACAACCCGATGAAGAACATGTTTGGCTTAAGATTTTGATGGCAATTTTCTGCAGATTGGGAGCTTCTTCGCCATAATTAATCCACCAATCAGCTGAAAGAGATTGTTGCACTGCTCTTCTAATTAGTGAGCTTCCAAATTCTCCAACTCCATCCACAAATAATTTTATCTGTGAGAATACACATCACACGTGTTAATATTTGCATAACATTATATCGATGAAATAAATAAATTATTATTACCTCATTAATAGCTCTTGCTTGTTTAGTCAAATCTGGCTCCAATCTTTTAATGACCTCCTTTAATCCATATCTCACTTCTGAATGTGTAGAAAAGTTTTTTGAATATTGGAGTGCTGGATTTAAAAAATATGCTGCAATAATGTAAGCAAACGATTGTTATGATATGACAGTTTTAATTTCTAGTCAACAAATATGATTTCTAGGCAAATGAATTACCAGCAGCATGCAAGTGTCTATGCAATTGTCCCTCCCATCTTCTATCAATGATGTCCCAGTACTTCTTCCAGTTCTTATTTGAGGCCTTTATAGCCAATTTTGCTCTATCCATAGCTTCATATATAATAGATAGTGTAGGTTTCTTGTCCTGGTCCACTATCTTCAAGACTCTAACAAGAGGATATAATGTTTTGGACCTCTCTTGCCTTCTTCCAAAACCGGTCAGTCAGAATGAGATTAGCAACCTTATCTCGCACACTTCTTCTACTCCTTTCCTTGTTGAATTCACGCCATTCGGTAGTCGTGCACATTCTTTTCAAATCTTGCTCATAGCGAATAAGGCTTTCAATAGAAATAAACTCGGTGGCAAACCGTGTTATACCTGGTCTCAACAAATCTCTATCTTTGGTATATAGCTTCATTAAATTCATCACTTTGAGGCTATTGTAAATGAATGATGTGATCACCTTAGCATCATCCAATGTCTCCTTGACTGATTTCAAAGAGCCAATATCTTCAAGCATCAAATCAATGCAATGTGCTGCACAGGGAGACCAAAACAAATGTTTTCTCTTCTCCATCAACATGTGACCAGCTGCTTTGAAACTTGCCTCATTATCTGTTACAACCTGCACGATATTTTCTTCGCCAACTTCATCAACAACTTTATCCATTAGTGAGAATATATACTCAGCAGTCTTCGAGATATTAGTGGTATCAACAGAAGTATGGTAGATCATGCTTCTATCACAATAGATCATGAAATTAACAATAGGCTTTCTATTATGAGAACTCCATCCATCACACATGATCGTGCAACCATACTGCGGCCATTTTGTTTTTATTGAAGCAATATATACTCCAATTTCTTTCACTTCCTCCTCTAAATAGAGATTGCCAATCTGGTACCCTGTAGGGCCTTTTACACCTGAACCTGCCTCCGCAATAGTATTAATCATGGCTTGGTAGTAAGGACCACTATCAGCTGCATTGAATGGTATTGCATTGTAGTAAAAGAACTTCGCCACAGATTTCCTAACTTTTTTCATATTCTCAGTTGAGAACATGCTTTTGATTGATTTCTGTTTTGTTGGGAACATGTAAGGATCAATACCACGAGCTGGAATTTCAGCTTCTCTCATAGTCGTACTCCGACGCAATCCATGGTTACTCCCTGATCCTGAAGGCTGTGAACTACTGCCACCAATATCAACTCCTTCTGCCGATCTTCAAGCCATTTCACGACTTTCTTTCATGGCTTGTTTCAGTTGTCTTCTTTCAACTCCTTCTAAACCACCAACTTCTTCAATTTCATTATCAGAATCTTCTTCAGTCACCTCATAGAAATCTTCCTCACTTAAAGATCTCATAAGTCGGTCTTTTTTAGATTTAATGGCCACTCTTTCTTTGCTACCTTCAGAAAGATGTCATCTCATTATTTGAGATATCTCTTTTGATACTCGCAAGCATCCTTCCACCTGACCGGGTACATGTGCTATATGCTGCTTCAATCTAGTGATACCACCATGGACTTGTTTCCCACAATAATTACACTTCACAAGTTTTCTACTTCCTCCACCAACAGGGGTACCATGTTCCCATCCAATATCGCGTTGCTTTGGAGCCATACTGAAATTTAAAAAAATTATCTGTTAAATTAAATTAAAACTAAAATTAACTAAATTAAAAAACATTAAATTAAACTCAATTAAATGAAACTACATTAAATTAAACTAAACTAGTTTATACTAGATTAAGCAACACTAACTTAATTACCTAACTTCAATAAATTTATTAAATTACCTAACTTAATTACAAAACTTTATTAAATTAAATTAACCTAAATTAAGTTAACTAAACTAATTTAAATTAAATTCAATTCAATTAAATGAAACTACATTAAATTAAACTAAACTAGTTTATGCTAGATTAACCTACACTAACTTAATTACCTAACTTCAATAAAATTATTAAATTACCTAACGTAATTACAAAATTTTATTAGATTAAATTAACCTAAATTAAGTTAAATTAACTTTACCTAAACTAAACTAAATTAAATGACATTAAATGCAAATTAATTAGAGAGAGAGAGGAACAGAGAGAGGGAGAGAGACGGAGACAGAGGAGAGAGAGGGGAACACAGTGGAGGAGAGAGAGAGACGGAGAGAGAGAGAGACAGAGAGAGACTGACAGGGAGAGGGAGAGAGAGACAGAGAGGGGGAGAGAGACTGAGAGGGAGAGGGAGAGAGAGACGGAGAGATAGAGAGATACAGAGTGAGAGAGAGAGAGATACAGAGTGAGAGAGATACAGAGGGAGAGAGAGAGATAGCCACCGACAGAGAGAGAGAGAGACAGAGAGAGAGAGTCGCTGCGGAGAGAGAGAGCCGGGAGAGAGTCGCTGCGGAGAGGGGGGAGAGAGAGAGAGAGAGGAGAGCGCGCGCCGCTACGGGGGAGAGAGACAGAGAAAGAGAGGGAGAGAGAGGCACAGAGAGAGGGAGAGAGAGAGACTGAGAGGGAGAGAGGGGAGGACATACCTGCAGGCGATGGCGACGGCGACGGCTACGGCGGGGGACGGCGACGGCGTCGCGGGGGGAACGGCGAGCGAGAGAGAGAGAGAGAGAGATCAGATCTGATCTCTCTCTCTCCCTCATCGCGTCTTTAAGGGCGCAGTCACGGGTCGCCGAGTCGGCCCGGATCGGGTCCGACTCGGACCCGATCCGGGCCGACTCGGCTATACTTACCTGACTCGGGCAGCCGAGTTGGACCGGAGGAGGCCGAGTCGTATCCGACTCGGCCGAGTCGTATCCGACTCGGCCGAGATTTTGTTCCCTGGTTGTATCTATAAAATTTATTATATCTGTGATCAGTTTTCTGCATTTTTAGACAGACGCTTCAATGCAAGGTATATAATACAATATCATCCTTATTTCAGGTTGCTGCACATTCGGATGGCGATGTGAAGGTCTTTGAACTGTTGGAACCATTGGAATTGAACAAGTGGCAACTTCAGGTTTCCAGTCTTCTAAATCATAGAATAGTTTCATATTCCTAGACGCTTTAGTTTTATGGATCTATATGCCAGAACAATTTCTGCTTCATACATGGTGGTGTTACATACTTTTCCTCATCAAACTTTTCCTTTTAAACATTTATAGCTTGTGCCTTTGCTATTTTTCGATGAGTTACGTATAAAAATAGAGCTTAATATGTTCAGATTATGCCTGTTATAAATTGTCCTTTTAAGGCTTTGTTTAAATAAAACAGCACTGAAGGGGAAATACAGTATTGTTTCCAGTTATCAACTTCTTGTCATTAATTACCCCAATTACTTTATGATATGCATTTTCTGAAAGTGTACAGGGCAATTTCACATTCGATCTTGTCAAAATTTACTTCAAGTTAAATGGCAGTATCTCTAAAACATTTGTTAGCAAACTAAAAAAAACCCTTAACTGATTTCAATAGAGGGGTGTGCGTGGGTGTGTGTGTGTGTGTATTATACAAGGGATGGATACGGGATATTGGGTAGAAGCCCAATGCCCAAAAACCCAATAACTAATAATCTATTCTAACACTGTCCCACAAGTTGGAACATAAATGTTAATCATGCCCAGCTTGCTACATAAGATAGAAAACATCTTTGGTGAAGCTGCTTTAGTGAGAAGATCCGTCAATTGTTTTGGTGATGATGTAAACGAGAGAGAGACCACCTTTTTGGTCCATGTATCTCTGATCAAATGACAACCAACTTCAATATGTTTAGTTCTTTCATGGGACACAAGATTTTGTGCTATGTAGATAGCAGATTGGTTACCGCAAAACATAATCATTGGTCCAGAATGTCTAAAACCAAGTTTTAGCTGCATGTTCTTTAATCACATCATCTCACAAGCAGTATGAGTCATGACTCTGTACTCAAGCTCTGCACTGGATCTAGATACATCTTGTTTCTTACTCTACGTTACAAGATTTCCTCCAACAAATATGTAATAGCTAGTAGTGGACTTCCTATCTCCCTTGTCAACTGCATAGCCTGATTCAGAGTAGTCAAAGATGCGAATATGCTCATGTTTCTTATATAGCAAGCCTTTTTCAAGAGAGCTTTTGACAAAGGCAAGAATCGTCACGATAGCTGTTCAATGGAACTCTTTAGGTTGGTGCATAAACCTACGCAGCAGTACTTCAACTGTAAATGTTATATCAGGTCTAGGGACTGTTAAGTAGATCAACTTTCCAATCATCCTCCTATTTCTTCCAGGGTCATCCAATAGATGATTATCATCACACCATAAATTAACATTGGCTCTTATTGGAGTGCTAACAGGTTTGCACCCAAAAAGACCTGTTTTCTCGAGGAGATCAAGTGCATATTTTCTTTGAGTCAGAAGTAACTCATGTTTTTGATAGGCAACTTCAATTGCAAGAAAGTACTTTGGCATTCCCATATCCTTCATCACAAAATGACGCTTGAGATACTTCTTCGTTTCTGCTAAGACAGCAGAGTCACTCTCATGGTTCAAAGCCGCTGACTCGGCGGGTATCGAGACAGATTGGTTTCAGCGTCTCGGATCCGACTCGGGCGATACGCGCAAAATGCTACATAGAAAGCTCAAAAATTTTTGAAAAAATCATGACAAATCTTTAAAAAAATATAGACATCAATATTCATGTATCCCATATCTAAAACCTATCACCTAGCTCACTAAACATAAAGCGAAAGCATAAATACGCACGTCGTCGGTAGAAACATATCAAAATACATGCATAACATAGTAAATTGCACAAAATAATTTAAAGTCGCCTAAAATATAGAAAGTGTAATAATCAATTGGGTTGTAATAATCATTAGTGCTGCTTTGGCATGTCAAGTTTCTTACTCGCTAACTTAATTAACTAAAATTACTAAATTAGCTAACTTAATTGCACTCAATTTCACTAAAATTACTAAATTAAATAAATTTAACTTAAATTCAACTGTTAAAGGAGAGACTGAGGGGGAGAGAGAGGAGAGAGAGCGGACATGGAGAGACGGAGAGGGACAGGGAGAGGGGACTGGAGAGAGACGGAGAAAGAGTGAGGACAAAGATAGCTGGGAAAGGGAGAGGGACTGAGAGACAGAGAGAGGACAGAGGGAGAAGAGAGTGATCGGAGAGAGGGAGATCGAAACTCGAGAGAGGGAGAGATCAGGAAGAGAGAAACTGGATCGGAGAGACAGATCGGGGAGGGAGGAAAGAGAGAGCGGAGAGGGAGAGAGGGGCACCTACAGCTGGAGGCGGAGACGCGAACGACGACGACAGCCAGGGGAAGAGGCGAACGGTAAGGACTCAGATATATATTTTTTTTGCTTTTCCCTCTTTTTCTCTTCATTTTTTCTCTTTTAACTTGATCTCTCACTCACGCGCGAACAGTTTCGAACGAATCTGGCCAGAATTGGAGTCAACTCGGCTGACTCGGCCAAGTTGACCAGATTCGTATCGGGTCTTGGCCGAGTCGACTTTGATTCTGCCCGAGTCGTTCAAACTGGGAGGGTAAGTGTGATCCGGATGTCGGAATCGTATTGCCAGTCTCCGAGTCGGAGTCAACTCGGCCGAGTTGATTCCGACTTGGCCGAGTCTTCGAACCATGGTCATTCTCAGTCAGCAAGATATCAATATATACTGCCAGAATCATTGAATCAGACTTAGTGTGACAAACAAAGACTGAGTGATCTGAATGACCGCGAGCAAAGCCAATACAAGAGATAACCCAGCTGAATTTCTCAAATCATACCTTTAGATTCTACTTAAGTCTATAAATTGCCTTTCAGAGTCTGTAGACAATATTCTCCCTCTGAGCAATATACCCAGGAGGTTGCTCCATGTAAACTTCCTCCAAATTCACAAGAGGAAAGTATTCTTGACACCCAATTGGAATAGAGGCCCTCCATATAAACAACAATAGAGAACGAAATCCGAATGAAGTTTAGATGAGCAATTGGAGAGAAGGTCTCAAAGTAATCCACACATATGTCTGTGTATAGCCCTTAGTAACAAGTTTGGCTTTATACCGATCGACAGATTCATTCGAGCGATACTTCAAGGTATAGATCCAATGACAATAAAAAACCACCACTCCCTTGAGAGTAGAGACCAAATCCCAAGTTTCCTGAGAAAAAAGTGCATCCATCTTCTCATTTGTAGCCTGCTTCCTGGCATGTACTAATAATGACTCCTCATAAGACCTGTGTATAGATACAGAAGACAAAGACATGGCAAACTGGCGAAAAGAGAGATTAAGACAATCATATGAAATGAAATTAAAAATACGATGATCAATACAAGACCGTTTACTTTTTCGGAGGGCAATAGGAACATCAAAATTAAAGGGAGTAGTTGATAACTGAGGAGGAGGACCTTCCACTGGATAGGAGGAGTCGTCTGGAACTGATACAAAAGCAAGATTTGTTGGCTATGGGTGAACACCTGAAGTGATTTTGGTAGAGGTGGTGGTCATGTAGTTTCTGATTGTGACACTGGCGTAAAAACTGTGCGTAAAGACTGTGGGAATAAGAGTAAGTGCATATTGTGAAATGAGAGGTGGAAGAGGAATAGACTGATGCAGTGTTTGGACTTTGGGAAGTGAAGTATGGAATAGATCAAAAGATTGTAATATCTTCATACACGAAGTACTCCTGGTAGGTGGGTTGTAATATCGGTATTCTTTATGAGTTCTAGAATATCCAACGAATACACATTTGATAAAGGGAGCAACAGTTTATCTAAACCAGAAGACCACATGCATATGAAAACAGCCAAAAACACGAGTAATAGAAAAGACACATGTTAGGATAAAGACAGGAGAATGGAACTTTACCATGAAGGACAGATGGATGGATCCTATTAATCAGATGACAAACATTTAACACATTATCAAACCACAAAAAATTTTAAATATGCATATGTGTTATCATGGTTCTAGCAACATCTAAGATGCGTGCTTCTATGTTTGAGTTCAGCAACACCATTCTGTTGGAACATGTGAGAATAAGAAGTTTGATAAATAATCCCATTCTTAGAATAAAACCATCATTTTCACATATTTCAAGACATTATCAGTATGAAGTACACGAATAGAAGTAAAAAATTGAGTTTTTATTTTATTAAAGAAAAGTTTGATTACACTAGACACTTCATACCTCTCTTTTAACAAATAAAGCTAAGTCGTGTGGGAGAATCATCAACAAAAAAAATAAAAAAATACCTAAAGCCTTTAACTGATGGCATACGACCAGAACCTCAAACATCCGAATGGACTAATTCAAACGTAGAACTAATACGGTTATTGACTCGACTATGATAATTGACACGATAATGCTTGCCCAACTCACAAGACGTACAACCTAAACTGAAAATAGAAGACTTAACATGAACTACAGACCGAAGTTTTTGCACATAAGGATATCCCTGACGCCAATGCTAGAGCAGAACAAGATCATGCTGACTTACAATTAAACCAGTAGGCGATACTCTGTCATCCAATAGTACATGCTTCCTTTCTTATGCTCCAAACTAATCCTCCTCCCAGTCGACATGTACAGTTAGAAAGGAAAATGTTATTTTGCAGTTATTTTGCTTGATAAACTGACTTATAGATAATAGGCTAACAGAAAATTTTGAGACAAAAAGGATATTTGTGAGTCAAGGATGGAGTAGCCTGAAATACCCTATTGCCTAGTACAAAGGACCGAGTACCATCAACAATGTTAACTTTATGAAATTTATTTGAGAGATGTAATGGGATAAATTTTTACATAATACCTATCATGTGAGATGAGACTCCCGAGTTTAATATCCAAGGCTTTGAGGAGAGGCAATATAGACATTCATATTTGAAGAGGATGCATGAGTCGCTGAATGACTCTCTGAGAGAACTCAAACTAACGTAGTCCATCATACTCATCCTGTGATAATATCATTGTGAAAGAATCAGAAGAACTAGACTGAGTGGCTGAAGGAGCATAAGCAACATCATCAAGGTAGCAGAGTCAGCATTAACTAGTTGTGCCCATTCAAGGCGACTAGATTTCTCCCTGCACTTCTCAGAAATGTGATTATTCCTGCACAATGCTTATATTGCTGAGGTCTCTTATCAAAGCCACTCTGTCTGCCATCATATGAGCCATGTCCCTTTATAAATGATCAACGTCCTCCTCCAAAATTACGGCCACGACCACGACCTCTGCCACGTCTGGAGACCATGGTAGATTACTCAATAGTTGGTGCAAATGACACACCATATCCAGTCAACACACGCATAACTCTGAAGATAGTAGCAGTCAATGTTAGAATATTATCTCCTCCCAGAATTGTACTCGCACTTGAGAGCGCAATGAGGGACTCAGGATAGACAAAAACTTTGACACTGCGAGATCTTGACGATATCCCCTCAATGTTGTCGCATCAGTAACAACAGGCTGATATTTCTCCAACTCATTTATCAGACTCTTGAGTTCTTCATACTCATGCACAAATGGATATCCATGCATGAGCTCAAACAAGCGCTAATCTATGTAGCACGGACATGGAAACAGGGTTGGACACGGCATGGGATGCGGCAAAATCCAAAAAAGGATATGGGGACACAAGCAATATTTTATCATTATTATTATATATAGATAAATTTTCTCCCTGTTCTTAATTTTTTTCATTTTCTCTCATACTTTCAAAGAGATGCATTGTCTTCAACTTTTTTAACTGTACTTTTTGTAGTAGATATTTCTACACAACTCTTCTTATGTGAGTAAAATAATGAATAATCAACTTGTCAAAAAATAATCAAATATGAATATTTAGTTTTATTAAAGGTAAGATGGAAAATAAAATAAAATCTAAATAATTTACATTTATAACTTATATAAAGTAACAAATAAAACAAAAAAAATCAAGAAATAATCTAATTAATACCTCACCTAGTTCATGATGTGTGTAAATTCTATTAACATATTTGCTTATGTCAAAATGATATTTTTCATGTTTATTTAAGCGACATGTAACTTTTAGATATCTAAAATACATGATCTTTAAATTTTATTTAATACCGACACGGCGTTGGACACGGTGCCGACACGTGATTTTATGATTGTTTAAAATCTGACACGATATCGGAGTGTCCGATACATGTCGGGCAAGTGTCGATGTCTGACACGTGTCCGGCACGAACACAACACTCACTTTGAAGTGCCCGTGCTTCATAGGCGCTCATAAATCTCAAACATCTTCGAAAGATTTTTCTCATTCTCATACGTCACCTTCAGTGTATTCCACATTTCCTTCGCATTAGATAGGAATATGACAGTACCACTATTTTCTCTTTCAAACTGTTGAGGAGTCAGGTCATCACACAATAGTCACCAGAAAGCCAGGTCTCGTATGTAGTGTCAATAGTAGCAGGTGGAGGCTCTAGAATGTGAGCTAATTTGTTCTGAGCACGGATGAATATGTGAAAAACTTATACCACAATAAATAGTTGGACCCATTTAGCTTTACAGTAGTCCCCAAGATAGTCTTGAGTTCAAACATCTCGTAGCAGGTGAAGAGATCAGAGTGGAGGAGGAACTCGTATCATCCGATATCATAGTCAGTCAGTAGTAAGAGACATCCTGATCAAGAAATAGCTAGAGAAATGATAGCACACAATAGATCAGATCAAGCAGAACTCATCAGCCAAAGAGATGTGACCAGTAGCATATAAAGACAGTGAAAAAGCAACAAGAGTAAATTCTGCCGGCTACCAATCAAAAACAGAACAAAGCATCTAGCAGCAAAAATAGGGCACAAACAGAGCGATACTTCATAAACATTAAAGAATCAGGATCACTAGATGAGCAACATCCAAAGATCAATTGCCGATAGTAAAAAACAGAGCATTACAGGCAGCAGGGGGAAGGTAGGAGATGAGCCTGTAGAGGTGAGACTTGTGGCATGCCTCGCCAGGTGCTATGAAAATAGAGCATTACATGGTGCTCTGAAAATTTAACAAACTAAGAAGAGAATTGGGAGAAAGAGAGAGATCCCTCCCTCTTAATTATATTATATAGGTACTATTAAAGTCTTTGCCACTGCATCAAAGTTTTGATGTTGTGGTGATGTTTGAGAGTATTACAATTATATTCTAATATGCCCCCGCAGGTCGAGCGCCTTTTTTATGGGCTGAAACCTTGGGTTTTGCGCTAGCGATATTTTTGTTTTTAAATCCATTTTTTTTTAAATGCACGCTAAGTGAGAATTGAATCTGAGTTGCTCTGATACCTCATACCATATTAAAGTCCCTACCATTGCACAAAAACTTTAAAGTTGTGATAATAGTTGATGGTATTATATTTATATTCTAACATACACAAAAGACTACTACTCATATTCCTATGCTACTAATACTACTCATATACAAACACTAATATTTCCTAGCACTCCCTCTCAAGTCAGAGCATATACATCATACACGCTCAACTTATCATAGATACTTTAAATTCGGGGACCTACAAGAGGTTTTGTCAGCATATCTGTTAACTGGTTAATGAAAGAAACATATTGAAGCTCAATGATTTTATTTTCTATAACCTTTTGATGAACTAGATTACAATCTCCCTCAATGTGTTTGAAGTGCTCGTGAAAAATCACATTTTCTTCAATATGAATAACCGTTTATTATCACAATATAATCTCATACGAATTGAAGTCAGAAGATGTAGCTCACTCAAGAGATCTTGTATCAAAACCAATTCACATGTGGTATCGGTCGAAGCTTGGTATTCAAACTGAGCGCTAGATTTCGCTTCTTGTTTTTCCACGATACAAGATTTCGTCCAACAAATACACAATAACCAACAATTGAATCAATTGGTGACCTTGGCCAATCTGTATTCAAAAAACTAGTTGTATGTCTGTGGTCACGATATAAATATACGAGTCTCTGCCAGGAGCACGCTTCAAATATTCGAATTATAGCATCTCTGTGACTTGTCTGTTGAGCAGATAAGAATTAAAATCCTCCCTTGGGATCAAATCACCAAACAAGAGCACTAAACACCAAACGATCCTCCCTCATGATCAAATTACATGTATGATCGGCAAAAAGCAAGCACAAGAATAAGTAAAAAGAGTATGGGTCGATGTTACTGCTTTTGCGATTCTTCCGTAGTAGCGAAGTGGCTATACGGGTCGTATCCACAAGGAGGTAGAGCAATGGAAGCTTGATGCAGCTTTTATGTTCAAGAAAAGAGAATGATCTTTGTCTCAAAATAAAGAATTGAAAAATGAAAATAAGTTGGTTTTAGAATGATTTGGTGGTTTGTAAAAGTGATTTTTCTAGATGGTAAAAGTGCATGGCTAACTTTCTACTAATTGCTCCTACTAATTTCTAATTTCTTGAAGATGTGGCCTCACGATGGATCATAGGCAAGTAAAATTTTTATGCATGGGAACTATTCACGTTGGGAATGAATGAAAGTCCTTCCTTTAACTTAGCTTTACACGGTAAAAATTCGGACATTCCCTTATCAAGATCCAATAGAAGGCGAGAATAAGGAAAGACACGAGTGCACTAATGGTATCGGCAAAGTAAAAAAGAAAAATCTCTAACTTACAAAAATAAGTAAAGCATGCAATCTATATATCATCAAAAACCCGTTAAGCATGAAATATAAGAAAATGAATACTTGAAGGTAAGTTAGAGTTAGAACCCTCGTCTTAAAATTCCATATCTCTCGTTTGCACAAGGCTTGTTTGACACTATTGACTCATTTGGGTTTATCAATCAAGTGTTAGAGATTAGTGGGTTAGTAGTTAGTTAGCCATGCTATGGAGGAGTTAGTTACACATGGTTAAGGAAAGAACAACAAAAGAGAAGAGGCAAAGAAAAGGAGTTACACTAAAACAAGAATGTAGAATCAAATGAAAAACACAAGTAAATGAAAAGAAGAAAGAGAAATAGTTTACTTGTATTAGCTTGTCACCTTCAAATACAACTTGTATACACTTTCTCTTTCACTCTAATGGTTAAAAGTAAAACTAGAAGAAGAAAACTAAAACAACTACAATCCTAAAAATAAGATTACAACAACTTGCTAAGCTCTGGATAAGTCCAAACTGAAGACCCCTGGGGTTATTTATAGGCACCAGGGGAAAGGGAGACCAGGGGGCAACCACTGGTCTAAAGCCCGGGTGCGCGTGCGCTCGTACTGCCGCGGAAACACGGCCCAGGCCGCGTTTCCGCGGCCATGCTAGGGCGGCGCGCGCCTGGCTTCGGTTAGTGCGTCGCCCAGTCTATCCCATGTCAGGTAGGTCTGCTGGTTTGCTGATATGATGCTCTGGACTGATAAAATCTTTACTCTAGAGTCAATGGCTACTTGGTAGGCCTTTAATCACCCATTAAATGGTGATTAAGGTCTTCTTCTTCATTTGCACACCATGGACCTAGGATCAAGCAAACAAAGCTTTATTAGTAGAATTTTATACCAAATGAATATGAGAATGTGATGAAAATTATACAAAATTAGAGACTAATCACACTCCCACACTTATCTTTTTGCTCGTCCCGAGCAAAACAAAAATAAGAGCATTATTACACCACTTTCGCAGGTGACGCGATTGCACTGAGCATGTACAACAAGCCTTTAAATCTCTAGTTTTCTCCTAGAGGAGGAGTGTTGTCTCCTGAGGGTTTTCAGCAGATTACACTCACAAAATCCAGTAAGTAAAGAAAAATAGTTAGTTGTTAGCAAAAATTCTATCATGAAAAAGAACTTTCAATTATCTAAGTAAAAATGACCGAATGATGTCAGAATTAGGTTTAACCCTCATAAGTCCTCTTATACTTTAGCCTTCATAAAAGAAGAAACTATGATTTTTCTTTAAATTTAGAAAGGATCTTGTACTTCTAACTCATTTTGTTATTTTGCTTTAGATAGATATGCATAATGTGTAAGTGTGATGTGCTTGAGATTTTTCAACTCAACTTTGAATATAATTTAATTTTATTAATATTTACTTATTATTCTTGATTCCATTAGGCTTTCTACTTCACTTATGTAACACATATCAAACTGATGACTCCCAAACCAGATGGTTTTAGGGCACCAAGTGAAAAAACACCCCTCAGGTCAAATATGTAAGTGGAGTAGGCCACGAAATCAAGATTTACTTGTACATTATTATAGTTTTTTTTGGGCGTGAGTAATCATGCTTCTTGAGGCACAATTATCCAGCTTTTCTTTCTTCAGAGTTGTGTCTCTAAATCCCAAGCATGTGAGTGCGGTTTATGCATATTCTACTAAGGCTAAATAAAAGGTATGAGTTATTTTCCTTATCCCTTCTAACTTTTTAGTCAAACTAATCTTTCTTGTTTATTTAGACAAAAATAAAGATTCATTAAAAAGGTTCCCTTAATTCCTACAATCTTTTGGTGTTTTTATAAAGAGTATGAAATTTCTTTTCAATCTGGAGATTTTTTATTTTTTATTTTTTATTTTTTTGTAAAAAGAAAAAGAAAGAATAAAAGGAAAAAGAAAAAGTGTTAGCACCCTCCCCACACCTATCTAATGCATTGTCCTCAATGAATGTGATGTAAATGCAGATGCAATAAATAGGGGAAAGAAATGATATCACCGTCGCCTCCGACTCGGGCCGGTCGAAGTGCTAGGTCCGGCCGAGCGTGAACGCCGGAGGGTGTCCTCAATACGTTCCAACCTAGAATCGTGAGCGTCCAGTTGTCTCCTTAACCTGATTTGATCTCTAAAAATCTTTTTCATGCCCTTTCAAGTGGAGGACATGAATGCATTGGTCTCGATAGGGGGAGATTGTTGCCAAAAGTGTGGGTCATCTTCCTCGTCCATATGTTCCTCTGAGGATGATTCAGCAGGAACATCTTCGAGCTGGACGTAGGTGTTCAAATCGAATGCAGGCAGCTATTGTAGGCACTGGTGATGCGCTCGGGGGTGACTAGTACTCTATCATATGCAATAAATTCTGCGTCGGGCAGAAAGTTTTGGTAAAGATGGGTGATTAGGACAAGTAAAGAGTATTTCGCACCCCTAGTGCGTTGGGAGTTGGCAATCAGCTGCTGCAAAAGTATGGTGTTGAGACAGACAGTGTGTTGCCTTGTCATGAGGCTGTGAATAATCTGAAGGGCAGGTCTGTAAAAAGTAGTATGATCAATACCCAAAATATTGCGTTAGATCCAACGTCCAACGCAATGAATGTTACGAAACGTGGTATTTGCTCGAACACCATGATCGAGCTCAGTGCAGCGCACCCCCATCAAGGTCAGGTAATCAATCAAGGGCAGGGGGCAACATGCTGAGGGGGGATGGGACTTGTGTGACCGCTTCAACGATATCCCGGGTGACCGCAAGATCCCTGTGATCAAAATGGACAACAAAGTGGTCATGGTCAATTGTCTCAATGTCAATACCCAAATAAAATTATTTCACTAAGTCCGGGTAATAGTAGGCTTCAAGAGTGGTATATCATAAATTAAGCCATACCATTGCCGCTCCCTAATTCGATCTAAAAATACTGTACCATACCCTTGAACATCATTAAATATACAGGAGAAATCTTTCTCAGGGAATATGGTAGGAGCCATGATTGAGTATGAAAAAAAAATAGAGATAGTGGGTAACGAATTGCAAACCTCCCCCGGAAAGCTTGGGGGGAAAACAACCCACGGATGGTGTGGCAAAACCCAAACAGCAACACAACAAATGGGTAGGAGATCTTCGAGAGTGCTCAGAGAGGCAACTGGGTGGGAGAGAGCTATACGGCTCTCTCCTAGACAACTGCGGATCCGCGGCCACACAAGGCCGGGCGCGGTCTTGTTGTGGAGGTAGGGGGCAGCTTTGGCGGTGTGCGGTCTGCCTCAGGGAAGCCGCGGAAACACGGCCCAAGGGGGCCGGGCACGGGTTTTTGAAGGAGGAAGAGGGGAGAATTTGGGGATGGAATTCCTTCTTCAGATCTGAAATGAGAATAGGAGGTAGGTTAGTGGAGAGGGGTAAAAGGGATATAAATAGGGGTAAAAAAGAGGGATGTCTTATCCTAACCCTAGGAAAAAGGGGTAATTACAAGTATGTAAGAGCGTGGTGATAATTATGAAGAACCCCTAAACTTTATGATTATTATTATTATTTTAATTGTTGTGGCTAGGTGTAGGACGGGGCAAAAAGAGCCAGCACACTATCATCCGGAGTCGTAGGCTCAGCGGACAAGAAGGGCTTCAGTCTTTGCCATTCACTTTGAATTTCGCGTTGTTCTTAGGATCTACAATAATCACAGCACCGTGTGGAAAAACGGTGCGCACGATAAACGGTCCAGACCAACGAGTCTTAAGCTTCCCTGCAAAAATATGAAATCTCGAGTTGTACAACAGAACCTTGTCTCCTGGTGTAAAGTTTTTCCGGGTTATGATTTGGTCATGGAAAAGTTTAGTCCTGCTTTTGGTGATTCGGGCATTCTCATAGGCTTCATTCCGTATCTCCTCTAATTCTAAAATCTGCAGTCTCTTAAGTTCACTGGCCTTGGTCAGATCAAAATTGAGTTGCTTAATGGCCCATAGGGCACGGTGTTCTAACTCGACTGGCAAATGACAGGCTTTCCCGAATACAATTCTATATGAAGACATTCCCAGAACTGTCTTAAAAGCAGTGCGGTAACCCACAATGCATCATTGAGTTTGACCGACCAATCCTTTCGGTTTTGTCTGACAGTTTTTTTAGAATGAGCTTGATCTGTCGATTGGTGACTTCGACCTGCCCATTTGTCTGGGGATGATATGGAGTAGACAACTTGTGATTGATGAAATATTTCCACATCAGAGCTTCAAAAACTCTGTTGCAGAAATGCAATCCATTATTACTAATTATCTCCCTAGGGGTGCCAAATCGGGAGAAGATGTTCTCTTTTTGAAATTTGACAACCACTTTGTTGTCATTGGTCTTAGTTGCACAACTTCTACCCACTTAGAGACACAATCTATAGCAACCAGAATGAACTGGTTGCCGAAGGAATTAGGGAATGGCCCCATGAAGTCGATACCCCAAACATCAAAAATTTCAACTTTTAGGATCGGGTTCAGGGACATCATGTCTCTTCTTGAAATTTCCCAATTTTTTGACAATTTGCGCATGACTTGCAAAAATGGTATGAGTCTTTGAACAAATTGGGCCAGTAAAACCCACTTTGAAGAACCTTCTCTGCAGTCTTGCGGGGACCGAAGTGTCCTCTGCATGCAAGGTCATGGCAAAAGCTGAGCACACTCCTCTGTTCCTCCTCTGGTATGCATCGTTTAATTATTTGGTCGGGACAATACTTAAAAGATATGGTTCTTCCCAAAAGAAGTACCGTACTTGGGCAAAGAAGCGGTATTGGTCTTGCTTTGTCCAGTCAGCGGGTAATTATCCAGTGGCCAGGTAATTAACAATGTCCGCATACCAGGGTTCCTTAAGAATGGTCAGGATGCGCTCGTCTGGGAAATCCTCGTTGATTGGGGCTTGTATGATTGGTGCGTTCGGAATCGTGAGAGATGATCAGCGACCACATTTTCTATACCTCGTTTATCCTGAATTTTCAAGTCAAATTCTTGAAGCAAAAGGATCCACCGAATCAATCGGGATTTTGCTTCCTTCTTGGTCATGAGGTATTTCAGAGCCGAGTGATCCGTGAAAATCACCGTCTTCGAACCTAACAAGTAGGGCCAGAACTTCTCTAACGCAAAGACAACGGCCAAGAATTCTTTCTCAGTCGTTGTATAGTTTTGTTGGGCGTCATTCAAGGTCCTACTCGAGTAATAAATCACGTGCTGCCTATTGTCGATGCGCTGTCCTAGAACAACACCAATAGCAAAATCAGAGGCATTGCACATGATTTCGAATGGTTGAGCCCAGTTAGGAGCAGAAATAATAGGCGTAGAAATAAGTTCTTACTTAAGCTTTCCCCATGACTTGAAATATTCATCGTTAAAATCAAGGGCACGTCCTTAGCGAGCAGGTTGGTTAAGGCCCTAGCGATTTGCTAAAATCCTTGAAGCGTCGGTAGAACCTAGCATGCCCTAGAAAGGATCTAATATTCTTAATGCTTTTGGGTGGTGGAAGCTTAGCAATCACTTTTACTTTAGCCTTGTCCACTTCAATGCCTCTCTTAGAAATCTCATGGCCTAAGACAATCCCCTGTCTCATCATGAAGTGACATTTCTCCCAGTTCAGAGTTAAGTTTTTCTCTTTGCATCTTTGTAGCACTAACTCTAGGTGATGAAGACACTGGTCAAATGAATCTCCGTAGATGGAGAGGTCATCCATGAAAATCTCAAGAAAACGTTCTACCATGTCAGAGAAAAGACTAAGCATGCACCGTTGGAATGTTGCGGGAGTATTGCACAATCCAAAGGGCATGCGTCGGTAAGCGAAGGTTCCGAACAGGCAGGTGAACGTGGTCTTTTCCTGGTCTTCTGCAGCAATGGGGATTTGATTGTATTCCGAGTACCCATCTAGGAAGCAGTAGTACTCATGTCCAACCGAACACTGAAGCATTTAGTCGATGAAGGGTAGCGGGAAGTGGTCTTTACGGGTAGCTGCATTCAACTTCCTATAGTCGATACATACACGAACCTTGGTAGGCAGTCTTGTCTGAGCCAACCCTTTTTGCTCATTTTCAACTATCGTGAAGCCTGCTTTCTTTGGGACCGCATGAATAGGGCTAACCCGTTGGATATCAGAAATGGAATAAATGATCCCATTATTTAATAGTTTTAAAATTTCCGTTTTAACTGCCTCTTGCATGAGTGGGTTAAACCTGCGTTGTGGGTCCCTCCTGGGGGTTGCTTCATCGACTAAATGGATTCTATGTTGCACTATGGCTGGACTTATCCCTTTGATATCCTTCATCGTCCATCCAATGGCTTCCCTATGTCTTTTTAGAATAGACATTAAGCTGTCCTCTTGTTGCTCAGTCAGGTGGGATGCTATGATGACTGGCAAGGTGTCCTTTCCGCCTAGGTAGGCGTACTTGAGGTGTTCAGGTAAGGCCTTTAGCTCTAGGGAAGGTGTTGCTTCATTGGAGGCAATCTCCGAACTTGCAATCCTCTGATGAGGTACACCTGGGCTTGACGCTCAATCCACTGCTGAATCTACGATCTGGTCTAGATTAAAATCCTCAGCCTCCAGATCAAACTCTGCCTCTGTCTCTATCTCCATACTTTCCTCATGCTCACTGGTCAGATTTTCAATGGAATTGATCTTAAAAGTCTGATCATTGACATCCCTAGGTTGTTTTTCAAGATTGAAGACATTGACTTCTTTCGTCATATCTCCAAAGGTCAATCGCATGGACTCGTTCCTACAGTTGATTATGGCATTGGCTGTAGTAAGGAATGGGCGCCCTAAGATGACTGGGGTTTGAGACCTTAGATTGGACACAGGTTGGGTCTCAAGCACAATGAAGTCAACGGGGTAGATGAAATTCCCGACCCGGATAAGGATGTCTGTGATTTTCCCCTTCGGGATCTTCACAGATCGGTCAGCTAGCTAAATGGTGACTCGAATTGGGCTTAGCTTGCCCAACCCAAGTTGCTGGTATACTGAGAGAGGTAGCAAGTTAATACTTGCTCCCAGGTCAAGAAGTGCTCTACTAATTTCGGTCTGTCCTATGGTGCAGGAAATGGTGGGACATCTGGGATCCTTGTATTTCACCAGAATGAGACCAGACAGAATTTCACTATATTAGTTGCCAAGAACATTTTCTTAAGCACATTGGTCTTTCTCTTCTTCGTACACATATCTTTAAGAAACTTGGCATAAGCTGGGTGTAATATCCCTAATCTAAACTACTGTATTTTTATTTTCTTCAAGTATCTATTTTGATTTACTGAGTATTTTTATTTAATCAAGTTAATTTATTATTTTTCAGAAGTTATTATTATTAAGTATGGAAAATTTATTTTAAGATAGTAAACGGCAAACTATTCTTCCATTGTTATTTATTGTTATTTCTATTAGTGTTATCCTTATTTTATTGTCGATGCTTATTTATTTAATATTAGTGTTCTATTATTTTTGTAATTATGTATTGCGAGTTGTTATTGGTATTATTAATATTGTTATTTTGACTAGGTAATGTTGCTACTAATGATTAGATTATTTTGCAGTGGTATATTTCTTTACCCTTGATTCCTATTCATGCCATATTCCCTTGTATCCTTGTGCCTACCCATTATCCTCTTTTAGATCCAATACCCATTAGTGATCCCATACCCAATTGCCCGTTTGGATTCCATGGCCCATGACCCGTTCCCAATCCTATGCCCAATTATCTATTTGGATCCTAAACCAGTTGACCCAAGCCCATTTACATATTAACCTAATCTATTGATCCTATACCTATTTGGTTCAACCCAAACCCAATAGCCCAACACTCCTTTATCTACTTGGACCCAATACCCATTAGACCCTATAACCCAACTCATCCTATATAAACCTATCTCAATCTAAACCTAGATCTATCTCTTCTCCTTCCAGCCGTCAACACAACAGCCCCATCTTCACCATGGCTGTGTACCACTAGCGAGATCCCCCTCCTTGCTGCCGTAGATCTCCTCCAGGGCTTCCCCCTTTTCCCTTGATGGCTGAGCACCATACCCAAGCCCTTGGCAGCGCCTCCCCTTCTCTGGATGGCTGCCACATCTCCTCCATGTCCAGCAGGCCGGCCACTACCACCAGATCCAGCAACAACAAGGGCAGCAGCAGACCCGCCCCTTACAGGTCTGCAACAGCGCCCTTCTCCAGATCCAGCCAAGACCCCTCCGTGGCCGCGACATCCGAAGCAACAGCACCCCCTCTCCACTTCAGATCAGCCACAACAGCGAGGAGGCAGCAGCCTGCAGATCCAGATCCAGAACCAGCCCAGATCAGCAGCAGATCCAGATCTGCGCAAGTTCGGGCGAGCTGGTCGTTCTCCTGATCCACGTCAGACTTTCGTCAGAGACCATCGCGGTGACCTTCTCCAGTGTCTAGGCCACCCTCCCATGCAGTCCGATGGCAAGGAACCGCACCACAGCGACCGCAGCAGCGACTCGCCCGGCGACGCGCACAGCAGATTCCACCCAGACCAGCAGCACAGGCAGCGAGCGAGCGGCAATTTCAGGCCCTTCCGGCGAGCGCGAGACCTCCAGATTGCAGCCAGGTCTTCCCCAGGATCCTGGCTACCGTCCTATGCAGTCCGACAGCGAAGAGCGGCACCACAGCGACCGTAACGGCGACTCGCCCGGTAACGCGCAGATTTCCCAATGTGAGTGTATTCTCCTCCTCCTTTTGATTTCTTGTAAATATGTGTATTAATTCTATTATGATTCAATTGTATACTTGTGCATGGAGTAAAGTAGTAATTGTGTGCATTGATATGTGTAAGAGTGGGCATATATGTGTTTTATGGTGTGAGAGAGCAGGTATCAGTATGACATGTTTCTGGCTGTCAGAGGCCTATTAGTCGACTAATCCCCTTTATTAGTCGACTAATGGCCCTGTTAGTCGACTAATATATGCCACTAGTCGACTAATTGGAATTCCTGGAAGTATGTAACTCTCTGTTTCCATGACTAGTCGACTTGCCATCCTACCTAGTCGACTAATACCCCTTTATAGTCGACTCACTCTACCTTGTTAGTTGACTATACCTTCCTCTAGTCGACTACTCATCTTTCCTAGTCGACTAGTGTCTGTCTGAATGTTATGTATAGACATCTGATGGATTGTAGACTTCACCCATGGGTTATGTAATGCTTATTAATGGATGACTATGATCTCGAGGGATAGATATTGGTGGTAATGACTTGATCTTATAGATCTCAGATGTATGTGCATGTTATATTGTCGAGTGTTGGGATATCATAATTGATACTTATAGAAGAGGGAATTGTGTAGCCTTTATAGAAGAGGGAATTGTGTAGCCTTACGAATCAGATATAGTTTGTCAGAGTGAGTAGACTAGTACTGATTATGGATATATGTTGGAACAACGACTATTATATCAGATTACTTGATTTGTACTGATACTTATTGATCATGTGACTATTGGAATATGAATTGGTTGTAATGACTTTGGATTGATCTGGGACTTATGATACTTACATTGAATGATGATCAGTTATTGAATATGACTTTATTAGTTAAGTTGTGCTAGAAAATGATGATGAGTTAGAAGTTATCCAGAATCTATTTTCCGTTTATTGGAGCCTGACTTGCTTTGAGATGAGATTGACGTGGTTGACAGTTGGGATCTGTTAGATGACATGTTATTAATGATGGGTACCAAGATGTAGATATTCTAGATTACATGTTGTGAGGATGTTGTACTTCAGAGTGTTCAGATAGCAGTCATTACTTTATCAGTGGGTGAGATCATTTACTGATGACTTAGACGATGGATATGAGTTGATTCCATGCTTTGTTGGATTATTCTATTCTTGACAGTAGGTTATTACTCACCTTGTATATATTGATCTATCTGAGAAACCTGACTGATTATATTTGGTATCTACCTGATAACTATCTTTTTCATGTTACTGAAATTTGCTGGGAAAATATTATTACACGGTAACAACACCCGCATGTTCACTTGTTATATTCCTGTTATATCGGTGTCTTGTTCATGATATTATACACTCATGTTATACCGGTACCCTGACTTTCACATGTTGATATTGTTACCGTGATTACCACTGAGTCATCCCAGAGATTTAAGTAACATGTATACTAATTAATCTTGATAAACTAAAACATGATAACAAACAACTTACACTGGGATTGGGGAGATTGATGGATGAGACAGCGTCCGTATTTTGGGTGGACCTAGGATTTAGGTTGCGCAGCCGAAAGAGGGTTCCACTGCAGGGTTCCCGTGGGGTGACTGGCACCCCGTCATGTTTCTTGTTCTTGTTTACATGTTCTTGACTACCTGGCGGTAGGTCCTGGTTCAGCGCCAGGAGTCTGGGCCGTGGTCCCGGGTATGTACGGGACCCACCTAAAGCATGGACAATGTCTCCAACCGATCAGTTTCAATAATTTAGGGCATCGATTGGCATGTGTGGTAGGCGTAGTATGGGATGCGTCTATTACGTGTGACAATTGGTGTTCGCTGACATAATTAATAATAAACTGTTGATGTGTTGTGACTGACTGTAATCACCTGGTTGTATATTTATATATATATCTATGATAGACACTTGATTATAACCAGGACCAGATTATATACTAGATTAGTGATATTGCTAGGATATACAACTAGACATCCGTTGTTTACTACAGTTGCTTTACTTGTCTCGTACCTGTACTATTATTCTTGCTATCTTTATTCGTGTTGCTATCATGTATATTATTGCATTGTTATTCAGTTGCTTATATAACATGTTATTTGATTATCTTATATCTGCAGTTGTCCTTATTATTATTTATGCACATTGTTTCTTCTGCACGAGTTCTTTCCCCTTTACACACACACTCATTATGGTCGCATTCTGACGACCCTGGATTTGCACGTCCAGCTATTGGACGATTGTTCTAATGTGCAGGTGTTCGATGAGACGGTATGCCCTGCGAGGAGCTTGGGTCCTCTCCTCTTGATCCTGGTATACTTGCATTTCATTCTTGTTATTATTCTTTGATTCCTGTATATCACCTTTGACTTCTATTCAGCTATCATTTTCTTCCCGTTATTCATTGCTATCATGTGTGGTCTTATATGTATTACTGCAGTGTTCATTGATCATTATGCTTCCGATTTATAGCTTGTTCAGGTTACAATTGAGGCTTAGCGCGTATACGAGGGGTATTTTACCTCGCATATATGCGTCGCCATAACGTCTCCGTATCTTTAAGATCGGGGCGTTACACTGGGACTTGTTAGATAGCGTCAAGAAGCGGCACATTCAGTTTGACCTGGTTGAACATCTTTAGCATCTTCTCCATGTGCATATTCTTATTGTTGTTCCTAAGTCTATTGGGAAAGGGTGCTACAGGCTTATGAACTTGTATAGCAGCTTTGTCCTCGTCAGAGGTTTGAGGAGCAGTTTGGGAGGAACTAACAGAGGTGGAGGCTGGAGTATGATCAGGATGGACTGGACTTTTCTGTTGGTATACCTGCTTGTCTACCTTCTTTCTAGATCGAAGTGTGTGAACAGCATTACACTGGTTGATCGATGAATCCTGAATTTCATATGCTTGATTGGAGATTTTTCAGTTAACTAGCAGCTGACTAGGTAAAGTACCCTTTGGTCTTTCACTTAGGGAGCTAGCTAATTGGCTCATCTGCATTTTCAATCTCGATATAGCCTGTGATTGGTTGTTCAGCGTTTGTCCTTGTTTTGCATAAAAGCGGTTTAGGACTTCATAAAAGCTTCCATGTTCTCCTCTAATTTGCTGAATTTCTTTTCCATAGGTGAACTTTGAGAAGAAGAAGATGGAGCTGGATTGGGAAAATTTGGTGGAGGACTGGGATGGTGAAAATTGTTGGAGAAATTAGGCCTAAGAGGATTGTTCTGGGCCAGGAGAAATTGGGGTGATTCTTCCAACGAGGATTGTATGTTTGCGAGTAGGGATTAGGCGACGGCCGTGAATAGGCCGCGTTCAGGTGTTCCGGTGGCACTTGCTGGGCATGAAAAACAGGGCACTCTTCAAAGACATGGTTTGGTGGCTAGCAATATAAACAACCCGGATTGTGGATTGGTGGGTTGATTTGGTTGATATTGGCGGGCTCTTTTGTCTCTAGAGCCTCTATCCTCCTCATTAGGGTTGCAATCTTAGCCTCGGCAGCTATAAATGATTCTAGAGATAGGAGCCATCCTCTTGAAGCTATAGATTGTGAATTCTTAGGTTTTTCTGAGGCTGGCTCCCATTGCAGGGTTTTCTCAGCTAAATCCTCAAATAAATCCCAACCCTGATTCTCATCCTTCTGCAAGAACCCTCCCTGACACATGGTTTCTAAGAGGGTTTTCGTTTGATAATCTAAGCCATCATAGAGAATCTGACACTGACGCCAATTTTTCACACCATGGTGAGGGCATTAAGCTAGAAGATCTTTGAATCGCTCAAAGTATCTCTAAAATAGTTCGCTCGGTTCTTGCCTAAACTGCATGATATTCTTCCTAATGAGGGCAGTTTTGTAAATTGGGTAAAATTTCTTCAAGAAGGCCTTGACGAAATCATCCCACGTTGTGACAGAATATACCGCCAAACTGTACAACCATTTCTTCGCTAGGTCCTTTAGGGAAAAAGAGATAAAACGTAACCTAACAACATCGTCTCCTAGCTGGGGTATACGCATCATGAGGCACACTTCTTCAAATTCCCTAACAAAGAAGTATGAGTCCTCTGATTCGAAACCATGAAACTTTGGTAGAGTGTTGATGAATTGAGGCTTTAACTCGAAGTTATTTCCGTTTGCTTCAGGAAGTTTTATGTAAGATGGAAGTGAGGTTCTGATCGGGTAAAATCTATCCTGAAGTGACGCCATCACCGGTTCTAGATACAAGGATAGAGAAGTGTTTCTTGTTAATCTGGAAGTTGCTAGATCTCTCACCCACTTTTGCATACAGCACACCACAAACAACGTAAAAACAAACAAACAATTGAAAAGAATAAAAAACAGACAAAAGAGAGAAAAACAATCACCAAGCCTTAGTCTAAGGTACCTGGACCTAGACGACTCTTATACCGGACCTAGACGACTCCTAACTGGTCGATTTTCCGGGGAAGGTTGTTGTAGGAACTCGACTACAAGCTAATCGGTCAGGAAAGGGAAAAGCTCGTGTGGAGGTATCCGGGCGTGAGCCACAGGCCTAATTACGCCAAACCACGGAGCTTTCGAGGCTTAACCTCTCAATCCACTTTCCTTAGACACTGATTTTGCAAGAGTATAGTTCTTGCAATTTTCAACCTCGGTTAATCTCTTAGTGCGTCCGAGATGTCTCTAGGACCAACGTCTATTAATTTTTAGTTAAGGCTTGAAAAGTATGAGTGCTCTTCGAGATGGTTTTTGAGCTAAGGAAGGGTTAACCTTATCTTGTTTATTTGGGTTTTGCCCTTAATGTCAATTGTGCAAGTGTATAGTTTATTCACAATAAGGTAACAATCAAAGCGATAAATCACTCCAAAATATTGGTCCTATTCTATATGAATGCACATGTACCTTTTCTCCAGCACTCTTCAACATAAATTGAAATGAATTGAAATAGACACATGCCCTAAATATAAAAGTCTAATCCAAATTTCAATTAAGCAACAAGTGGATTTCTGTTGAATTTATTACACATGTATAAGGTGAAGCATTCAATGGAACTAAAAGATTTAGAAAGCAATTTTTTTAGCGGCTTTCGGCAACCCTGCAAACGAGTTTGTTAGTACTTCAATCGAAAAAACTCGCTTTTACACGAATTTTTCCGTGGGCAAATGAATCCTCGCGCAATGTCCTTGGCCACCTCTTTCGTTTCTCGTGATCGTGAGCTCCTTGGTACTTCTACACACAAAAACAAAGAACAATCTTTAGTATTGAACAATAAAGTCGTTTCCTCCCCGGTAACGGCGCCAAAATTTGATCGGTAAAAAGCAAGCACAAGAATAAGTAAAAAAGAGTGTGGGTCGATGTTACTGCTTTTGCGATTCTTCCGTAGTAGCGAAGTGGCTATATGGGTCGTATCCACAAAGAGGGAGAGCGATGGAAGCTTGATGCGGCTTTTATGTTCAAGAAAAGAGAATGATCTTTGTCTTAAAATAAAGAATTGGAAAATGAAAACAAGTTGGTTTTAGAATGATTTGGTGATTTGTAAAAGTGATTTTTCTAGATGGTAAAAATGCATGGCTAACTTTCTACTAATTGCTCCCATTAATTTCTAACTTCTTGAAGATGTGGCCTTACGATGGATCATAGGCAAGTAAAATCTTTATGCATGGGAACTATTCACGTTGGGAACGAATGAAAGTCCTTCCTTTAACTTAGCTTTACACGGCAAAAACTCAGATATTCCCTTATCAAGATCCAATAGAAGGCGAGAATAAGGGAAGACACGAGTGCACTAATGGTATCGACAAAGTCAAAAAGAAAAATCTCTAACTTACAAAAATAAGTAAAGCATGCAATCTATATATCATCAAAAACCCGTTAAGCATGAAATATAAGAAAATGAATACTTGAAGATAAGTTAGAGTTAGAACCCTCGTCTTAAGATGTTATAGCTCTCATTTGCACAAGGCTTGTTTGATACTAATGACTCATTTGGGTTTATCAATCAAGTGTTAGAGATTAGTGGGTTAGTAGTTAGTTAGCCATGCTATGAAGGAGTTAGTTACACATGGTTATGGAAAGAACAACAAAAGAGAAGAGGCAAAGAAAGGAGTTACACTAAAACAAGAATGTAGAATCAAATGAAAAACACAAGTAAATAGAAAGAAAAAGAGAAGTAGTTTACTTGTATTAGCTTGTCACTTTCAAATATAACTTGTACACACACACACACACACTCTCTCTCTTTCACTCTAATGGCTAAAACTAAAACTAGAAGAAGGAAACTAAAATAATTACAATCCTAAAAATAAGATTACAACAACTTGCTAAGCTCTAGATATGTCCAAACTGAAGACCCCTGGGGGGTATTTATAGGCACCAGGGGGAAAGGGGGGCCAGGAGGCAACCACTGGTCCAAAGCCCGGGCGCCGCACGCCCGTATGGCCGCGTTTCCGCAGCCATGCCAGGGCGGTGCGCGCCTGGTTTCGGTCACTACGTCTCGCAGTCTGTCCCCTGTCCGGTAGGTCTGCTGGTTTGCTGATATGATGCTCTGGACTGACAAAATCTTCACTGTAGAGTCAATGGCTACTTGATAGGCCTTTAATCACTCATTAAATGGTGATTAAGGTCTTCTTCATTTGCACACCATGGATCTAGGATCAAGCAAGTAAAGCTTTATTAGCAGAATTTTATACCAAATGAATATGAGAATGTGATGAAAATTATGCAAAATTAGAAATTAATGAATGTACCTAAAAACCAGATAATACTAATCACCAAACGTACAAAACATCCCACACTCCGATCAAAATACTACCCAAATATACCCAAAAAAAACCCCACATTTTTTACAACCTTTGTTTGTTGACTGTTTATTGTTCAATGTACGTTCTTTTTTTTGGCCTCTGTTAAATCAGAACAGAGAAGAAGGAAATAAAAGAAGAAAAAGGAGAAGAGGAAGATGCAAAGATCATGGTGTAGGGTTGATGTTGATGAAGAAGACGATGTAGGTGATCTGCGGTCAATTTTGGGTTGAAGGCGAGCAGATCGGGTCGAAGTTGATTTCGACGCGGGTCAGGTTGAGATGGCGAGATGAGGAAGGTTGAGATGGCGAGATGAGGAAGAGGCGGTCGATTTCGGGTCGAAGGCAAGCGGGTCGATGTGGGTAGGGTCGAGATCAGTCGGGTCAAAGATCTGAAGTCGCGAGTTGAAACCAAGTTGAAGATCTGAAGGTGGCTATTGCGAGTTCACAGCAACGACGAGTCGGCGCGTTCGTCGGTGGGTGATGGCTGTTGGTGAGGTCAATGATGGATCATGGTGGTGCCTTTGAAGGGTTGTCGACGAAAGAGGGAAAGAGATTGAGTTTTTGTGTGGATATGGGGAGAGGAAAGAGAAGGAAGAAGATATGGGAGAAAGAATTATTATTGGGTTTGGATTTGAGCCTTAGGCTCTAATACCATGAGATGAGAATTGGGAGAAAGTTGGAGAGAGATCCCTCCTCTCAATTATATTATATAGGTACATAAAAGACTACTCCTACTCATATTCCTATAATACTCCTAATACTACTTATATACAAATACTACCCATATTTCCTAACACAGACTATAGTTGATATTTATTTCTTGTGCATTTGGAGTGTGCCTCATGAGACACTTGTTTGCTTGGTGGATACATCCTCGTCTTTTTCGAGTCACACATACCTTGTCCTTATATGGCTCAACTGTGCTATGATACCTTCATATAGGAACAACAACTTCACATATAAGACTTCTTCTTGGCTGTCGGTTGTGGATATAAATTCTTGGAAAGTACCTCAACTTCAAGTGATGGTGAGAATTGAGGAGTCACTTAGAGGTAACAATTTGATGTCAATGGTGAACTTAGAACACAATATACTAGATGTTAGCAGTCATTTGGCTGGGAGCCTGATGTAAACAATGCTTCTCTCATCAGCAGAGCTCAGAAAAACATGAGTCATTGGTTGGCATGGAATTTGAACCTTAAAAGGCTGCAAAGTTGTTCTTTGTGGCATATGCTAGTAGCACAGGATTCTGAGGTATCATAAGCAAATATCTATGTCCAGAAATTATGAGTTATTGTTGTGCCACTTTACGCGTCTTATGGAGGGCTTCTAGAAGAAGAAGAAAAAATCTTGGTGATGGCATGAAGAAGAGAACACTGGTGACTACAAGGGAAGGTTGCAATGCAGTGATTGAGGCAATTAAGAAAATACTATGGCAAGTGGGTCGTCAGTTATTACTCACCTAATAAAAGGAGCACAGTCAAATTATGATAGCACCCAGTTATATTACACCTGAAGAGTATACTGATATGTTTCCATTCAGCGGCATGCAGTTCCCATCTCCTGAAGCTGCAGAGACATTTTATCAGTTTGGTGTCTGTATTAGGTTCTCCCACCACCCAACATGCGATGAGTCCTTGATCTGGTTGATTTGTATGCACTGAGGAGGCAGAGGAGCATCATGCTCCAGTTGATGAAAATGGATGAGAGCAAGAGAAAGAGGAACCTGCGCAAGGAAATACTTGAGGTATTAAGATTATGATAGATGGATTGTTTCTAAGGTTGTCATAGACCGCATTCATGACCTGGCTGTTTCACCAAGCAAGTTTTATTTTCAGCCACAGACAGAGTGAAGTAGTGGTTCTTGTAAACAGTGGCACTGTCAGTCATGAGAAATCAGCAGTTCCTTCTAATTCAAAGCCACGGCATGTATAATCATTTGAAGGCGAGAGTCGATGCACCAGGACTGCAGAGTAGATGCAAGAGACCCTCAACTAAACTTCCTACGGATTAGAAAACACCCAGCAGTTTTTGAACAAGTTCAAAGAAGCAGGCTGAAAATGACGAATCTGGGGCAGAGATAGTGAGTAGGAACAAGATAGTCTCTTAACAAAGGAGATGGTCTCTAACATAGCCTAATTGTTAAAACAGATTTCAGGTGGGTGAATATAGAAGGGAATTGGTATATAGGAGGTATTGTTGCTGTTGGTTGATTGCTTTAGTGGTTTTCTTTAATTATATTTTCTACTCTTTATCACCTCTTATTTTGTATCCTTTACTCCTTTATTTATCTGTTTGGTATTTCCCCTTTTTTTTATTGTTCTTGACCTGTGGTTGCTCATTATTACTATGCTTGGGGCTTGGAGGGTTATGACAAGCCCCTCTTTTGCCTATAATTCCCTTTGGCTAGGAATTTGGCACCAATTAAAGTGTTGATGCCAGGTTATCACTCAATCATAAAAATCTTTGTCAAATTCTTTGTCTAGTTTATGGTCCATAGCTGACCTCATAGGATAAGGCGATGATGATGATAATGATGATGAAACAGTTAAAAATTGGAATTTTCTTTGGATTCAATGAATATGTGAGGCAGTTAATTTGTTTTATTGTTTTTTCTTCTACTAATATACAAAAGTTTTACTCGTCACTTCAATGAAACTTGACCCATAGCATTTCACTTCATTCCAGTAGAGGGCTATCTTGACTCTCTTTATATTATGGAATCTCATTAGTCGTACTCTCGTACACCAAATGAAGTCTACTGGTGTGGCCTCTCAAAACATCTCACAATTGAGTCTGTAAATGCATATACACACGCACATGCACGCGCGCGCGCGCACACACACACGTGTGTGTGTGTGTGTGTGTGTGTGTGTGTGTGTGTGTCCAATTTTGTCCATTATATATCATCTGAGACTTTTCTCTTTACAAATTTAGCTTTATTAAGCGGGCCTAGATAGCACCGGCTGTGGGCTGAGCGCTCATATGCGCGTGTTCTTAATGTATCAATTGTATCCCCTCTCCTTTTTTTAAAGTGAGGGGTGTTTATCCTTTATGTCAAGTAGGGGCTATCTTAATGTTAAGTGGGGCCTATCTTTATTAATATAATGGGTTATTTTCATAATTTTGGATGATGTGATATTGAAACAATTTTGAAACTCGAAAGCGTTCAATCTAGTATTAACTGTTTGTCCTTATCTTTAATCTTTACTTTCTGTATGGTATGTGTGTGAATTTTAATATTTACTTTCTGTGTCTGTATTACTATTGCTTTGTCCATGACATATCCGTGTCCTGAATTTTACCATTTCCATTTTGTCGTAATCGTGCTTTATTGTCTATGTATCTCTTATCTGTGTTGTGCCTCATTGAGTGTTGATGATAGCTTCAAGGCAAGTAATTTCTTCTGCAGGGTATTTTACTTGTTCTATGCTGGCATCCTTGTTACATATCAAGAATGAGAGGGAAGACTCAAGAATAGAACCACCTCCTTTTCTCCACTTTCTTCCTCATTCTTCTTTAATCTCACTCTCGTTGGTCATTCCTGCTCTTTAGATGCTCTTGTTTTTTTTTGTTCATGTGTTTTGAAGCAACTGCTTAGAACTTATTCTCTTGTGGGGCTATAAGAAAAACGTAGAGTCTTCCTTAACTCAGTATTTTTGTTTTCCAGTTCCATTGTTTCCTTTGGAACCATCCTACTGTGACTGTCATATATATATATATATATATATATATATATATATATATATATATATATATATATCTTAAGCATTTATGCAATAGTGTACTTTCTGTGTATTTATTTCCTAATGCTCTGTTGCAGGCAGAATTCCAGAATGTGATAGATTCAGTTTCTAGATTTGGAAAGCCGTCTTGTTTATCTGCATCCATAGCATGGAATCCATGGAGAGGTGAAAGTCAACCATCAAGTTTTGTTCTCGGTTATAATTCTGATCTCTCTCAATACAATTCCCCCAAGGTTTGTTTTGCGTAATATAATTGGGTGCCTATATTTCTCGTAGAAAACAATAACATACACATACATAATGGATCACTTTTCAGTTATAGAACAAATGTGATGCATGATTATTTGGTGAGAGGTCAACAGTCATATGATTTCCCATCTCAATGCTTAGGGAAATACAGATTGTGATAAAGTGTGAATGCTCTCTGGGATGGCTCAAGTCCAATCATTTTGCTCGACCAGTGAGAGGCACATCATCAGGATTGAATATTTACATGCAGAACCTTCAGCATCATGCTTATAACAATAAGGCCTCAAACTAAAGGGCAGAAAGGGTCCGCCTGTGGCGTGATGCACACTAAGGTTGCAACTAGAATCCCAGAAGCATAGACAATCCTACATCTGTGGTTCTCAAGGTTCTAAATACTCATCTTGGCAGCAGCAAGGGGGCTTTACCTGAGAACTAGGTGGCTAACTTAAGACTGGCGTATTTGGAAGATATACTCAGTAATTAGAGCTTTATTTAGACCAGAAAAAGAGAAATATTGAATAATTATGAAATAAAGGGAATAGTAGCAAATAGTTGACATAAAAAATAGGGAAATTGGAAGGAGTGGAGGAAGAATGTTTCAGGAAAGAAGATAGAAGAGAAATGATGGAAGGGAGAGAAAGGAAATAATTCAATAATGTTAATCACTTTGCACCGGCCGAGTGGTTACACTTATGTCGCTCACTGCTGGTCTAAAACATTAATCCCTTGAGACAACTTAGAGAGCCTGGTGAGCAGTCAGGAGAGACAGATGGTGGGAAAATACATGAAAATTAACTCTCGGTGAGCCTTTTAATTGGTACCTGGTCTTACCATGCTTAAGCAGATGAACAGTCAAGCAGGTCGATTTCAGCATCACTTAAGAGCACTATCTGAGCCTAATTTCCAATTTTACATGGCAAAGTAACTTGGCTTTCAAAGTATCCAGGTTTTCTGAATTATCAGACATGAAACCTTCTGTAAGTCTCTCATGAGGGCTAACCAATATTCTATAGACTGACATCCAAATATGCATATATCTATGCACAAAGTGAGTGCTCCTCATAAACAGTTGGTGTACCGTATACATTTCTATGTGCAATAGTGAACATTCCACCTAAACAGTTGGCAAAAGAGTTTTCAAGGTACTGTGGGGTTTGGGACCAGGTGCTTTTAACCTATCATTCCTATATCTTATTGCTTTTCATGTCAGACCATCACTCTTCCTTTATGTAATTTGTTAGCAGCAGAGTCACATCACAACATTGCAATTTTCTGTGAACTTTGATCTTTCATTCATATAGAGAGGATCCCCCTACATCTGTATTGTGAGGTGGTTCCTTGAACAAGTTACTGTGGAAGAAATAATAATCACTTTTCCAAGTCTCTTTTATGATTATTTTTTATTTGGAAAATACAAATAATCAAGGTAGAGTTAGAGTGTATTTCCTAAGGTATGGCCACTGATTCATCCATTTTAAAATAATGCAGTAGTTGATGTGCATTCTGGCCAAATATTTATGAATGAGTATCATAGTGTTTTATTACAGGATTTCAACTTTAAATCAGAGCCCATTTTTTATTCATTTATGCTTTCAGGTAGGGGATTGGGAACCTCCTACAAATTGACTCCATTTTCCAAGATCCTAGTGGGTACAGAATGAGAAGATATATATTTTTCATATACAGAATATGAAGAGCCCTGTTTTTGGATAAATATTTTTCCCCCTTCGATCTGAATAAGAAGGCTATTGAACTTGATTCTCATCCATCCTCCCTTTTCCAAAGGCGTCTGACACTGGCTTCCCTCTACTATATCATGCCATGTCTTGCCAAGTGATTCTCAGGATCATTTTCTCTTCCAATGGGCTTTTGTTCCCTTATTTGTCCTTTACTGTTGACTGGAACCGAACCGCGGATCAATTTTACTGCAATGCTACACCTAATCCTGAAGGTAAATACTGTATTGTTACAACCAACCACGATACCAAATAATGGATGCAAACAATTTCACTATCTTTGGTTTCATCTGAGCCATCTTCTAGTTTCTTCCACACCTTTTTTTTTGACATGCAATGTAATTATTATAAGATTTTTAATAACCATATCAATCTTCCAAGGTGTGGGAGGTCTGAAGTTCTTTGTGGAATAGGAAACAGCCACATTGATCTATTGCTTTGTTCGTTTGTTTGAAATATGCACATTTTCTGCTATTTTGTTGTCTGAAGTTCTAACTTGTGGAGTAGAAAACAGCCACATTGAACTATGGCTTTGTTCATTTGTTTGATATATACACATTTTCTGCTTTTTCTTTGATTTATTGTTAATTGCTATAACTCCATATTGTGGATTAACTCACCCGGATTATACCTTGAGTTTTCCTAATTGATTTTCATTAAACAATATTAAGAAATATGGATTAAATTTGGAGGCAAATTTGGCAGAGCTGGCTTTCATTCAGAGATTTAGTTTGTCATAAGAACATATGGGGAAAAAATATTAATAACAAAAACACTAAAGAGAAATACATAATCATTATTACTTATTTTCATACTTGCAATCTACTGGGATTTATTATGGTGGATTGTATTTTATTTACGACACTATCAATAATTCATGGGCAATACAGTATGCATGAGAAGGGTATGCTTTCCTCTCTTTTTTTAAAAAAAGAATAAGTTTTCTAATGAACTGGTACAATAACCCATTTTCTTTAATTGGATTACCACAGAATCTAAATTCTTTTGTGTTTTTGTGGTGTAAAGAAAGCGTGTCTCTTTCATAAAGTAAAAGTTCTCCTGAATGAAATTTTCAACAGATTTGGGAATTTGAAGAGGCTCATCAGCGATGGCTACCAGTTGCTGAACTGGGTTTACCTGGAGATAGAGATGATAGAATGCATGCCATAGCTTGGGCACCTAACATAGGCAGGTAACCAAAATTGAGCCGTAATCTGCATGTTCTTGTGACGATGGGGGCAAAAAGCTTTGATAATTCATGTGATCTACTTACATGTAAGCATATATGTAATTTTAATGTATTATAACATGACTGTAATTAACTTAACTACTATTCTGTTAATATGTAGCTACTATAAGATGTCATACTATAAACCTAGTAGGATATTACGAACTTTCCAATATACTTTATCTTTTTGGACTCTCCATTATCCTTGTCATATTTTGATGGCTTATGGATTTTAAACCTATGATTGTTTCTCATAAATTATAAACCAATTTGTAAATGAGAAATCATGAACTTCTTGTAGGCCTTATGAAGTGATAGCAGTAGCAACTTGCAAGGGAATCGTGATATGCCATATAGGTGTGACCCGAGTCTGATGGAAGACTTCCAATGGATAAGGTTGCATTTCTCTCAGGTCATGATGGTGAGGTACAAAATATTTAGTTCTGTGAATAAGATTCTTTTGTCAAAGGAAGGTAAATTGTTCCATGTTCTTAACAAGTTCATCCAACATATTATTGTCTTCTTAATTAACTCTTCTATTTTTATACCTAAAACTGCCATGATATGTAAAACCAGCGTGACTTGAAATGTTACCTTGTTAAGATTCACAAATGTATTCTCTGCAAATGTGCATAATAAGTTCTTAGATGATAGGTATTAATGCTTCTACAATGAGTTGGGTAGATCACAGGTTAAAACATTTTGATGGTTAAGCGTGCTGTCATTGAGAACTTCACAGTTCCTGCAGTTTCCATTAATATCTCATAGGGATCTTTAACATTGTTAAAATAGCTGCTTAATTTTTTCTTTCTACTTGCTCAATAAGCAGCTCTTTTTTGAATATATCATAAAATTGAAAAACACACCTAGAGGTGGGGGGGGGGGGGGGGGGGGGTGAATAGGTGTACTTGCTAATCTAGAAACTAAATGCGCTAAATGCGGAAGCTAATGCAAATTTTGCAACACACTTAATACAATCAACAAGTGTAGCCGAATTCCCCGTGAAGGGCTCTGGACTAACTCCTCTTGATTCCCCTTGAATGGGTTGAGGTGCTATGTGAAGCTCTTGTTGATTAAGTACAAGTGAGGCACACATAAACAACCAAGCATATAAGATGATATATCAATATGAATATATGCAAGGCACAAATGCAAGCAATATATGATATGAATGAAGTATGATGCTTTGCACAAATGTAAAGAGAGAGAGTTGAGAGACAAGTGGATCAAACGCTAACAACAAGATATGTTTCGAGGTTTGAGCCTCTAGCTCTACATCCCCGCCTACACCACCGTGTAGGATTTCCAATCCACTATCTCCCACCGAGGGAACCTCTACCGAAGAGGATTTGTTACAACAAAGGGAGTACCAAACTCCTCTCTCAAACACCGCCTCACAACGAGGGGTAGGCCCGTAGCCAAACAACAACAATCACCACCTCACAATAGAGGGAGCAAACACCACTCCGATCAACCTCTACCAAAGAGGGATACAACAAGTCAAGGAGGGTTTACAACTTGGAGGCTCAACAACCTCAAACACTTCTCTTTTTCTCTTTTCCACAAACAAATGATCCTAAATAGATTAGGATAGAAGATATAGCTCAAGTGTGAAAAACAAGTGTTTTAATCAAAGAAAAACTCTTAAGAAAATACCAAATAGATATGGAAATGAGGAACAATAAACTAGTTTCCCAAAAACTTATTTTCTTTGAAAATAACAAAACACTTGAAAACAAATGAATGAATCTTTTTGGCACTTTAAACTCTTTTGAAAACTTCTTTTTAAAATCAGAGAATAGGAAATTTTTTTTCTCTTGAAAAACTTATCAAAACAGCTCAAGAGTTGGGGTATTTATAGCCCCAAAACAAAACTAGCCGTTAGGCTGATGTGGCAGCCTGACAGGCTTGGCGCTCGGCCGCCCGGTCGACCGCCAACGGTAAAAAATGTGACCGTTGGGCAAAGCCGGTCGACCGCCCAGTCGACCCAAATATACAGAGAGCAGAGCTCTCAGTTACGGTCGACCGTCCGGGTCGACCGCCCTTGTGTCTGCCAGACGTGCACGGCTCTGTGCACGTCGGTCGACCTCACGGGTCGACTGGCCCTTGGTGCGGTCGACCCATGCGGTCGACCGACCTGGCCTGTCAGTCACAGTTCAGGGCAGAAAAACATAAGTTAAAATATTTCTAAAAATCTTTTTAAATCTTGTAAAAATACCCAAAAATAGTTTTATCATTTTGCATTGATATATAAACATGTGATAAAAAGTTTGGCTCAAATATCAATCAATATGAACTATTTTTGTGTCTTATTATTTTTACCAAAAACCAAAACTTGTATTTTTATCAACCTTGAATTTTTCAATAGGAAATCTGATTTTTCCTAAAACTCATGAATAGACATATCAAAATAAGTTTGTTTAAGATATGAAGCATGTATATATCTAATATACATAAAAACCATGTAAACTTGTTTTGATCAACTATTCATGAAAACACATATCGGTTAAACTAAAAAACCGAAAAACCAATATCCAAACATAAAACTTGTGTGTGTTGTGCACTTGAGCATATCAACTATACTAAGCTTTACAAATGGATCTAAACACACTAAACTAAACTAGGATACCTAAGTCTTCTTGACGATCTTCCATCTTCAAGTCGACTCGATCCCAAACCGTGATCCGCCGAGTGCAAAGGAGTAATCTTGAAGCTCGGGCACCGGAATCACCATGTGAAGACTTCTAAACTCCTTTTTGAAGCAATCACCAACTAATATCTTGATCAATGATCTGAAACTAAAATCACAAGATAATTAGTAAACATAACTACATGAGTTAATCATCATCAAAACTAGGGTGGAAGGCCTTTGGGCCTACAATCTCCCCCTTTTTGATGAAGACAAAACTCATGGAGTTATATATGCATGGATTAAAGTTAAGCTTCAAAGAAGCTCCCCCTTAACTCATGCATAAACAAATAAACAATAAATATGCAATGAATATTAAACATGAAACATGAAACATGCATATCTATGCATAAACAATAAAAGGTTCTAAATACCAATGAAATGTTTAAAACAAAAACATGCTCTAGAAACTAATTACAAAACATGCTCTAGATACTATCTAGATACCAATTAAAATTAAACTAAATTAAACTTAACATATGTAAAACATAAACATGCATATATAAAGCACAATCAAAACTCAAAATCTTCTCCCCCTTTTTGTCAATCATCAACAAAGGGTAAAAACCAAAACAAAACAAAATCTTCTCTTTTTTTAATACAAAGAATCAATCTTCAATAAGGGGTAAAAGCAAAAACCAAATCAATAAATTTTTCTCCCCCTTTTTGTTCGAAACAACGAATCAATAAAAATAATAATTTCCCCCTTTTGTCTAAAACAAAAACAAAACCAAATAGGGGTGACAATCAATTAAGGTACCAATTGAAAATATGTCAAAGAATAGCATCTTGATACCAATTGAAAGGAAACAAACAAAAATATTGATACCAATTTTAAGCAAAACATATGAAAATCTTGATACCAATTGTAAATATCTTTCATTTTGAACATATGATATCAATTTGAAATTTCAATCATAAAGTATGGGAGTACAAATACCAATTGAAATACAAAATCAAATTTTCTCCCCCTTTATGAAATATAAACAAAAACAATGCTTAGGCTTGATACCAATTTAAAAGTAATCAATTGAAACAAAAATTAAAGCTCAAGCACTAGCATAAATAAGATTTTGTGCTTAAAGATATAGGGATATAATAAGCACAAATAAAACATATATATGTATGAAAGATAGATACCAATAGAAATTGATATACTTGAAAGTGAAAGCATACATACAAACACATATGAGTATACAAGAAATGTCAAGATTGATACCAATTGAAAGAATTCAATGATACCAATTAAAATAACAATAATATCAAATGTATATCTCATATTACCTAGCCTCCCAATCATGGTTCAAGTTTTAAATGATTTTCATTTTAAAGCATACATGAACATGATCTCCCATCCAACCTCCCATAGAAGATAGGGGTTTTCAAAAATAGATTTGAAAATAAGCTTTATTTGAAAAACTCTACCAAAATGAAGAATACCGTAACTAGTTAAATGGAAAATCTTTTAAACTAGTACGAAATCCTTCAAGTAAGGAATAAACTAAAAATAATTTTCATAAAACACATGTAAATCACATAGCACTTAAAAACACTCAATATTCAATAAAGTCCATACATGCTCATGAAAACATACTCATGAGAAATATTTTAAAAATTGTGAGTGTACAAGTAATGTGTGACATGGCATTATGAAATTTTCAATTAAGCTCAAAATTCCTTGAAACAAGAAAACATGAAAATCATTAAAACTTATTTAATCTTCAAGGTATATGTATGTCCTATACAAATTAAAGTATACATACATATCCAAACACAACGAGTCCACACGGATATATGCAGGAAGGCACGTGGCTCAAAGGATGTATATGTATAACAATAATTTGGATAAAATGGACATATACATGAAGTTAAATAAACACAAAAACCTGAAACTTTAAATTTCCATTAAAACAAGTTTCATTTCAAGGCATATGTATGATTTGTCAAACATGAAGTATACATACATATCCCTAAACACAATTGAGTCCACATGTATAGATTTGCATGAAAGGCAAATGACTCAAGGGGTATACATGTATATCTTAAAGTTTGACAAAATTACACATATACATGAAATGAAAACTCATACACATAAAAACAAATCCAAAAATAAGAATACAAGTTTAAAAATGTATGAATCATCAAAACTAGACTATACTAGCACATCTAATGGGTTCAAATAAGCATTCAAGCTCAAACATATATAGATTTATTTGTGGCCCACTATATGCACAAGTATAAATCCTAGTCTTAATTAAAACTAACATTTAAACATATATTCAAAACATGAAGCATCAAAACTAAGATAAAAATCATCATGATAAAGCTAAACATGATTATTATGAATGTCCACATGTTATTAGAAATATGATATACGTAATAGCAACCAAATAGAGAAAACACAAATGAATTTATCCATATTAAACATGGGTGTCTCAAAATAACTAAACATGTATATCACAAGTCTAATAAGCATGGTATTTTCATACTGATCACTAAACAATGAAACATGCTATAAACAATAAATAGGAGTTAGGAATCGTTACCAAAACCTAGAAGGCAACTCTCCTTGTCTCCAAAATATGGTGGTCATCTCCACCAAATCTTCCCTTGAAAGTGATGCATCCAATTGATTTCCATGAAGCTCGGAACGCATCCACTCCAAGGTACCATCACTCTCACGTCATGTGAGAGCCCACACCTATATCAAAAATAGGAGGGGTGGTCTTTGGTACCCACAACTTTTTGGGTCCATGGGGGTTAGTATCATTCCTAACCCAAACAAAATTCTTTGCTAAATTACAATCATGTATACGATCAAAACAAAATTTAGCAAGGTGGCCCTTACGTCCACAATGTGTACAAGTGTACACATGAGCATACGTGTGATGGTGTCCGTGAGGAGCATGTGTATGCCGTGGAGGGTGTGCATGCATAAAATGATGGAACTTGTTTCTTTCGAACCAAGGTTTCCAAACGTGAGTGGTTCATGGCACATTTGCTCATAGTGGAGCCCAAACAATCCACTTTTTTTTTCAACAAACAAATATCATCATTAATCTTAGAAGAAGAAGTGCATGCAAGGGGTGATCTAGGTGAAACTACCCTAGCATGGCAAACATGAGAAACAATATCATTTTTCAAAGATTTATTTTTCTTTACACAAATATCTAATTCTTTGTAATAAAATCTATTTCCCTTTCCAAAGAATCATTACTATTTAAAACAAAATCTAATTTTGAGGATAAAAACTCATTTTTCTTCAACAAATCATCACAATCATTTTTATTTCTCAAAATTTTATTTTCATTTAAAACGAGATCAAGTTGAGATTTTAATGAATCCCTTTCATCCAAAATCTCATCTTTCTCTTGCAAAACAATGTCAAGTCTAGAATGCAAACTTTTATTTTCTTTTTCAATTTCTAGACTTTTCTTTTTCAAAATCTTATATTTTTCTATCAATTTTTCACAAACTATAGAAAGTTCTTCATTTAAAGCATGGGATCATAATCATCACATGAAGAACTAGCATCAAAACTATCTAGTTGAGTTTCCGAGTGTACCTCAAGGGAGTCATTCCCTTAGACCGTATAGCATTGTTGCGGCTCGGATTCATCTCCACTAGATTCCTCTTCTTGTTGGATAGGCGTTTGAAGCTTGGAGGTGGTGGTTGTTGTCAACTTGTTCCACACTGCAAAAGCGGAATCAAGGTTAGAAACATGCATAAGATATTCTTTTGAAAGCGTGCTTCTAATGGCCTTAAGGGCTTGTGCATTGGCCCCTATATGCTTGCTATCACTAAGGTAGGATTTCTTGGTAATGGCAAGGTAAACCTTATGTCCTAGGGTTTGCAAATAAACGAACATCCTAATCTTCCAAATAAGAATGTTGAAGGGTCAAACATAGGTGGGGTCATGAAGTCCATGGTAAACTATATGAGTGTGCAAACAAGCAAATGCAAACAATAGATTAGCAAACAAATGAATCTCACTCCTAGGATGTTAAGCCTAAGTATCAGGAGCGTTGGCTCTGATACCAATTGAAAAACACACCTAGAGGGGGGTGAATAGGTGTACTTGCTAATCTGGAAACAAATGCGCTAAATGCGGAAGCTAATGCAAATTTTGCAACACACTTAATACAATCAACAAGTGTAGCCGAATTCCCCGTGAAGGGCTCTAGACTAACTCCTCTTGATTCCCCTTGAATGAGTTGAGGTGCTATGTGAAGCTCTTGTTGATTAAGTACAAGTGAGGCACACACAAACAACCAAGCATATAAGATGATATATCAATATGAATATATGCCAGGCACAAATGCAAGCAATATATGATATGAATAAAGTATGATGCTTTGCACAAATGTAAAGAGAGAGAGTTGAGAGACAAGTGGATCAAACGCTAACAACAAGATATGTTTCGAGGTTTGAGCCTCTAGCTCTACATCCCCGCCTACACCACCGTGTAGGATTTCCAATCCACTATCTCCCACCGAGGTAACCTCTACCGAAGAGGATTTGTTACAACAAAGGGAGTACCAAACTCCTCTCTCAAACACCGCCTCACAACCGAGGGGTAGGCCCGTAGCCAAACAACAATAATCACCACCTCACAATAGAGGGAGCAAACACCACTCCGATCAACCTCTACCAAAGAGGGATACAACAAGTCAAGGAGGGTTTACAACTTGGAGGCTCAACAACCTCAAACACTTCTCTTTTTCTCTTTTTCACAAAACAAATGATCCTAAATAGATTAGGATAGAAGATATAGCTCAAGTGTGGAAAACAAGTGTTTTAATCAAAGAAAAACTCTGGGAAAATACCAAATAGATATGGAAATGAGGAACAATAAACTAGTTTCCCAAAAACCTATTTTCTTTGAAAATAACAAAACACTTGAAAACAAATGAATGAATCTTTTTGGCACTTTAAACTCTTTTGAAAACTTCTTTTTAAAATCAGAGAATAGGGAATTTTTTTTCTCTTGAAAAACTTATCAAAACAGCTCAAGAGTTGGGGTATTTATAGCCCCAAAACAAAAACTAGCCGTTAGGCTGATGTGGCAGCCTGACAGGCTTGGCGCTCGGCCGCCCGGTCGACCGCCAACGGTAAAAAATGTGACCGTTGGGCAAAGCCGGTCGACCGCCCGGTCGATCCAAATATACAGAGAGCAGAGCTCTCAGTTACGGTCGACCGTCCGGGTCGACGCCCTTGTGTCTGCCAGACGTGCACGGCTCTGTGCACGTCGGTCGACCTCACGGGTCGACTGGCCCTTGGTGCGGTCGACCCATGCGGTCGACCGACCTGGCCTGTCAGTCACAGTTCAGGGCAGAAAAACATAGTTAAAATATTTCTAAAAATCTTTTTAAATCTTGTAAAAATACTCAAAAATAGTTTTATCATTTTGCATTGATATATAAACATGTGATAAAAAGTTTGGCTCAAATATCAATCAATATGAACTATTTTTGTGTCTTATCATTTTTACCAAAAACCAAAACTTGTATTTTTATCAACCTTGAATTTTTCAATAGGAAATCTGATTTTTCCTAAAACTCATGAATAGACATATCAAAATAAGTTTGTTTAAGATATGAAGCATGTATATATCTAATATACATAAAAACCATGTAAACTTGTTTTGATCAACTATTCATGAAAACACATATCGGTTAAACTAAAAAACCGAAAAACCAATATCCAAACATAAAACTTGTGTGTGTTGTGCACTTGAGCATATCAACTATACTAAGCTTTACAAATGGATCTAAACACACTAAACTAAACTAGGATACCTAAGTCTTCTTGACGATCTTCCATCTTCAAGTCGACTCGATCCCAAACCGTGATCCGCCGAGTACAAAGGAGTAATCTTGAAGCTCGGGCACCGGAATCACCATGTGAAGGTTTCTAAACTCCTCTTTTTGAAGCAATCACCAACTAATATCTTGATCAATGATCTGAAACTAAAATCACAAGATAATTAGTAAACATAACTACATGAGTTAATCATCATCAAAACTAGGGTGGAAGGCCTTTGGGCCAACAAAAATTTCATATACATTGAAGGTTCTATTTATACTACATTGTCAATTGCCCAAGTAAGAAATTCCTTTCATGAGAGGGTTATTTTTGGGTAGACAGAAGATTGATTTTCTGAATTCATGATACTCATGTCACTGATTTATATCAGTTAAGCTCCTTAATTATTTAGCAGTTTAGTTGTCTTGGCCTCCTTAAACAGTATCTTAATGAATCAACTTAATTTGACTTAAAACTTCAATGTATATGAAATTTTATGATATGTTCAAAAATTATAATTGTGTCAATGTATAATTCAAAAAATTATAATGTATTTATAATTTTAGATGCTTCCTATTATAATGTTTTGTTTTTTGATGGAACCACTTCTGGATTTTCTAGATAATTAGTCGTTTCTAATTCCCCAAAAAACTTCTAATGTTGTTCTTTGCATAAATGTTGAGAGTACATTGTACTCCAAGCCACATAAAGCTCTCTCATGATTTGCCCCCCACAAATTTCTCATATTTCTTATATTCACCGTTTGAATTAAAAAAATTATAATCTTATTTTGTTCTTTATTCCTTTTCTGCTAGCTTGTATGGACTTCTTTCTTGGAACATGTGAACATTAAACTCCTTATGTTTCACCCAATGTATTTTCTTAGTTTTCTTCCTAAAAATCATCAACTCTGAAATTCAAAATTGAGAAAGTCGCTTTTTTCATGTCATGTATGCATTACCTCTTCTTTTGACCATTTTCTGGCATTTATATGTCCTTTCTGTCATTTCTGTCATGTACGTCATTTCCATGTTAATAAAGGTAACATCTATATCTAGATTTGCTAAAGCTCAAGATAATAATTCCATCTGCTTGCCTCTGGCATATAGGGATTGCAATTGGAGTGGGACATGAGTGGGATGCCATTAGCGTCAACGGGAGGTGATGGCATGGTTCGGTTATGGCGTATGGCATGAACAGGCAGCTCTTGAATGCAGTGGAGGGCAACAATAACAATGTCAGAAAGTCCTTGAGCTTTCAAGGTGTCTTGCCGTTCTTTCTGGTTGCTCTTGTTTTCAGGCCTTTGCAACAATTCGTTTCTGGCAATTTCTTGGGATTGATTTTGTGATCATCGCTGAAAAACATAAAACACGTATATCATATGTATGTTTGTCGTATGCAGTCCTTTCGAGCCACACAGTTTTTTTCTCCTATTGGCGCACGGTCCCAGATCTGGTGTCCAAAGTTCTTCCAATAGCACAAGCCATGTAGCTGACGTCTTGAAGCGCGGTTAGAAAATCCAGAGCAACAAGGTTCTGTGCCAATTTGTAAGCCAGGACTCTGCTTAATTATATATATTTTCGATCTTCGACTTGATGTAAACAGCTTTTACACCTGGCGCACGGAAATACTTCAGAATGTGCGGCGGTGAGTGTTGAGATCTCTAACTGCAGTATCTTACACTTTCATTTTCACAGGCTGCCGAGAGGGAATGAGCTTCTTCTGCTGTGCTGTTCTTGGCAATTTATCGGTTTAGTGAACTTTTCCAAGATCATACCTTTTTCCAAATATATCTCTGTGTTTTGTATTTAGATATGGCAGGAGAAATTGGTTTGGACAGATCCACTGGTTTCTAATTGATTTCATGGGGTCAATTTTTTGTGCTCATATGGATTGATTGGTGCCTGCTAATGATCAGCCCTTACAGTTATCTTCCCTTCTCATGTATTTGATATCTGACAATTGATTCTCCAGGCACTTAAATAAAAACAAGAATTCCACTGTTTTGGATTCCATGTTTTAGACTCAAATAGCCTCAAAAGAGAGTGAAATGTAGAACTGTATTTAATAAAAATTCTGTGTGCATGTATAAAAGTTCTCTTGAGTCTACTTGTACTGAAGCAAAAGTAATTGGTTTATTGGTTTTTCTAAAAGCAAGGTCAGTCATATTCTTACTCGTTTTAATTATTGAAGTATAAATAATTAAAATAATTTATACTTCAATAATATTTTTTGCAACTATTAGACATGTCCTCTAATGTAACTAGCACTTAAGGTTCAAATGTGACTAGGTTTCTCAGCATGACGCTTATATGATGATTGGACACACATATTTTGTGTATTTTAAGAATTTCATTTCTCGTTGCAGGAGTAGTAATTCCATGTTGATGGCAGGAGGAAAAAAATCTCATTCCCCACAGTTAGAAAGGCTAAAATAAAAAACAATATTAGTTATATAACTAATATTATACTTACATTATATTACTATTAGATCGTGACAAAGAGAGCCCTCTAATAATTCGTGAAAGTATACTAGTATATTATGTTGTGTTATATTATAACTACTGGTAGCTAGCATGTGATCCTACTCATATGAATTGCTAAACGAGTAATACTTCTCGTACCCATTTATGTTGCTTGTACTCAACATCCAAAGCAGAGGAATCTAAACTATTTGGTATTGATAGTGTGCACGAGGGCCTCACTTGTTTGGGGCCGTTTGTTTCGCGTAAAAATCCGTAAATCGTAAATGATTTACAACCCAGTTACAACTACGGCGTTTGTTGGACTGTAATTCGTAAAGGGCTTACACAATTCA
>JAVJIF010017203.1:0-87785 GCA_038442645.1 Agave tequilana | reverse complement strand
GGTGAAAAACTCAGGAAAGCTTTTGATAAAATCAAGAAAATTACTCTTGAAAAACTTTTTTTGATTTGAAAATGAAAGCTCTAAAATATTGTTGAAAAACTTCTATGGAAGATAAGAATTAGCTCTAGAAAACATTCCCAAAAATCTTAACCAAAACTGGCCCAAAACACCTTAATTTATAGGTTGCAGAAAACTAGCCGTGGGGGGCCAGATGGCCTGTCAGTCGACCAGCTAGTATAACAGCCAATGATCATTTTTTAGACCGTTGGGATTGCCAGTCAACCGACCGGTCGACCGCACCAAGTCTTGACCTGTTGGTCAACCGAGGCAAGAACCAAATAGCACTGCTCTTTCGGTCGGTCGACCGGGGCCAGATCCAGAGAGCAAGCTCTCTGGATCAGTCGACTGACCCTCAAGCCAGGGCTATGTGCATGTTCTGTGTACATCAGTCGACCGACCTCTGGTTTGGTCAACCGCAGAAGCCTAGGTTAGGGTTTTCAAGATTTAAAACTTGGTCTTTTGAAACCCTATAAATTCTAATAAAACATCATAAAATCCATAAAAATAAGTTCATATCAATACTTTGAAATACAAATATGTGTGATCAAAAATCAACACATATTACAAACAATTTAAACTATTTTTACGATATAGAAATTTAGCCTTAAACTAAAAATTGTATTTTTTAAAATCAAACTTAAAATTGAAAAATGATTTTTTCAAAACTTGTTCAAATACAAAAACAAGATATCTAAAACTCATTTGAAGCATAGTGTGTATGGATATGATCCAATACACATATAAGATGAAATATCTATGTTTTGACAATAAGCTCAAAACAAAGTTTTGATAAATACAAAAACTTAAACACATGATATAGAAACATCAAATAAGTTTTTCTAAATATTATGAAGCAATAATGTGTATGGATGAAATCCAATACATATGAGTTAACTAGAGTGATAGGCCTTTGGGCCAACAGTTTTTCCTTTTCTTGTTTTGCTCAGAACGAGCAAAACATAAGTATGGAGGTCTGATTAGTCTACAATCTGCATCTGCATATCACATTTTCCTAGCAATTTATAAATAAAATGATGATTCTTCACTTGTGTTTTGGCCTATTTTGTAGATAATCAAGAATTCAAGGGCAAAGGGGGTAGTAAGAGCCTAATTAAACTCATTTTCGGGTAATTAAATCAACATTGGAAACCATGCAAGGGAGCTTCTAGAAGACGACCTTGGATTCCCGTATTTAAAGTTGTATTTGGAGAAATACAAGTCCAATTTACGCAAAATCAGATACATACAGAAGGTGCTAGAAGCCAGACGAATCACGTGACCAAAATTCAGGGCAATTGGCCCTAATTTTGCCGTGGTTCCTCCGAGTTTCCGCGTCACTTTTGAGGATCCACGCGTCGATCTTTGACGTGTGGCCTCGTCTCATCCAACTGTAACCCTCGGTTCCCGATATACATATGTTAATACTGGTATCTGATATTAATTTAATCATCTTGGTAGCCGGATTGAGGCCATTTCAGTTCAAGATATTATTTCCCATTATTTTGAATTTTCTAGCATTTTGGAATTTTTTTGAGAATTATTGGAGAAGAATCTCAATTCGGGTCGATCGGTGTCACAAACCGACTCTGAGATTTTTAATTAACAATCAGGGATGAAATTTAGAAATCTGACTTCACAATAATGTTCAAGATGACATCTTTTATTTTTGAGATTTTTGAGGATTTTCTGAATTAATAGAGTATAATCCAATAAAATAATACTTAAATGTTTATTCAAAAAGGGGGAAAAATGAAAATAAAATAAAATAAAATAAAAATTAGAAAAGACCGCAATTTATTATAACAGGTTCGAACCAAAGGTGCCCCACATATGAATTGAATGCTCTAACCACGTGACCTCTTTGCCCTTGCTGTGAAAAGATAACCATTTTATTTAACCTTTATTTATTTACCCTTTTATTCTATAACCCAGTTCGATTGCTTGCTCCAAGTTTCGAAGCCATGACTCTTTCCCCCGCATCCTAACGCCAAGACCAGCATGTACGTTGGACACTTACAACTTATTTATCCACTATTAATTCACCCATTTTCCTCACCATTTACCCCACGTCTCCCCCCCTCGACGCCCATGACTCCCACGTTTCCACCTGCGTCCCTCTTACCTGCAGCACTCATATCTCCACGTACCCTCTCTCCCTTTCTCTTATAACCACTCCTTCTCTCCTATCTCTATAAAATAAACCATAGCCGAGTTCCTCCTTCACCCCTCGTGCCCGACCTCCTCCATGGCAGCCCACGCATCACCCCGGAGCCGTTCTCCTTCTCACGAGAGCCGGCGACCCATCACCATCACTCCGAGCTCCACCGTTGCCTCTGTGAACCGCCCCTCTATGCAGGCAGCTGCTTACCTCTCCCCTCGGTAGAGCAACCCGCCCTACTCCCTTATGGCTTACGCGGGCGAGAGAGCTACCCGGCCAAGAACACCCAAACATTTCAAATCATCCTCCTCTCTGGGTATTCGGCCTGCGCCTCCTTCCTCGGCTGAGTAGCCAACGCTTGGCCGTGCTCGCCTTCACTCTGTCGTGAGCCGCCGCCGATCCCCAAACTTCTCTGTCAAGCCGCACGTGGTTACCGACTCCACAACTGCATCCTCTCCTCCTCCGTGGCATGCACTACTTCCTTGCCGTGTCCCCTCTCCGACGAGCCTCCGTTATCATCCGACAACCCCCGTAGCTCCATCTCCCCACCGGCAAGCGTGAATCCCTCCGATGAGATCCTGAGCACCGCATCTCCTCCGTCGGAGCCCAGACTCATCACCGGGCCCCCCGCGAACTCCGCCATCAACAACGTACCCCGCCGTGCCCTCCACCATACCGTAAGTATTCCCTTCTCTCTATAAATGTGTTTGCATGAGTTGGGTGTTAATAATTAGTATGTTAACTATTTAATTTTTAGTGTATTAGTTTAATGTGTGGGTTTCATTTTTTGTGTGCTGTGAAATAAGTATGTGCTTTACATTTTGAGTGTTGTTTATTTTATAGTGTGTGTACATTTTTTTTAGTGTCTTGCTTTCATTTTTTTGAATGTATGAGTTTGAGTGCGTGGGTGTGTACTCTGCGTATGGATGCTTGGGTTGAGAAAGCAACTAATAGACTAATCAACAATCTTCTCCCCATTGACACTGTGGATCACTTTCAATGGATGCTCTCTACTTCAAAGGATGTGGGCCGAAAAGTTCGACAAAGTCCAAACTGCAACAAAAAATTTCATCTCCGTGATGGAAACACAGTTCAAGATTCATTCATGACTAGCATAGATGATCAATTTCTGCCCACTTTCAACAGCTTCTTCTCCTTATCGCACACCCCGAGCACAACCCCTCTTTGGCCGGCAGCCCGATCCCCTCCGCCGGAGACTTTCCGGTAGGCCGACCACCCATCGCCGTGTCCGTACCCCTCCCTTCGGCATCGTTGGTGAGATCTGTCGAGCTCGCCGTCAATGGCTGCCACCCTTACCATCTCCCACCGTGAGTTCTCCATCTTCTCTGTAAATGTTTGTGCATGGGAATGACATTTATGCATGTTTGGGTACTGTGAGTGTGTGCTTGCGTGGATGTCTATGCGTGCATGATTGTGGAAACATTAAAATGAAGAAATGTGTATTAATGCATGGGTTCATATATGGGTATATAGATTTGTATGTTTATTAGATGTATTTATGCTTGGCGTATAGGTGGCTGTGTATATATCTGTTCCCTTCCTTCTCGTTTTGCGCACGCATCCATAGTCATGGCCGTCATCCATTTCTGACGACCTACGATGAGCTCCTCCATGCCCTCCGGTCTCCGTCGTCGAGGAAGCAAGCTTGACCCGATACCAATTGTGGTCAAGGGAATGTCAGACTCCGCGACAAGAGGCAAGTGTACACGATTCTCTTCTCGTTGACTTTCTTCTTGATCTTAATTCTGCCTCTTAATTATAAACCATGGTTATCATATTCATGATTGTCTATATCATTATGTGATCACGTTTACATCATTAGCATGTTCTTGAATCTAATTATATTATTAATCCTTGTATTTCTTGATGTTATCACCTCTTCCGTCTCGTGATCATGTTTCATTACCTTACATATCATGTTTGCATCTTGTTCCTGTACATACTGCATTCAACTTAAAGTTGCATGATTGCTTGTATGTAGTAGACTGATGTATTGGCAATGAAATCTATACTGATTATGATAAATACTGTGATCTGGATCTTGAGGATAACTGGATAACAATGAAGAAAGATTGATAGTTAAAGATTGTATATCGATTGATATTATGGTCCTGATATTACTGGGAATTAATCGAGGAAATTGACCATTATATTTTGAGTAATTATTCGAGGATATCTTATTGCATTATGGACACATGATCATGACCGTTTTACTTTGACATTTAGATTACATGTCACTGACATCGCCTGCACTACTTTGCATGCGTCTGGTATCACTTGCACAACTTTATATTTGTCACTTGTTATTGTCATCGGTTACATCGTCTCGTGATCTTAATGCACATTGTATTCACTATCTAATGTTGATATTCTTGATACCGATTTTATGATCCTGTTACACTGAGTAACACACTGTTTGCATTTGCATTTAATTAATAAAATTAATCAAGCCAGGGTTACTGGGGGAGACTGTAGCAGGGGAAATCCAGGGAGGTGTGCTTGGAAGGGCGACCCTTATGGGTTTGGATGCCACACGTGATCTTGTTATTTATGCGCGCTCCTGTTATTACATGTTACATGATACCTGAGTACAGTGAACTGTTTCTCCCTGCTATCAGGAACCACTAACGCATCACTTGTTTGATATGCAGTTGTCCTGTGGGATGGGGCACAGGATGGTTGCATTAGTTAGGATAATAAAGCATGATAGACATATGCACTTGCATCATATCCTGCATTGTCTTAGTGATCTATTTCCTGACACGTATTTTTAAGATACTGATACTTGAGACTCATGTGACATGCATTGTCTTGACTATATGACATTCCTGGACATACCATGTTATTTATCTTGTGATCTTGAGTTCTTGTGATCTTGTGATTATGTTACACGACAGTTACTTGTCCAGGATGTCTCATGTTCATTATATACATGTCACACCATATATGCACGATCTTATTGTATATAAGCTATCTTCTCGATTATTCCTGTTATTGTTATTATCTTCAGTTCTCGATACTGCCAAATATATTGTGCTTATGTCCTACTTATTGTTACTACATTTTCATATTCTCTCCTTCCTGTTTCGTGTACTCTTGCTAGTCCGCTTCTGACGGACGCTTATATTATTTTTTAGTATTTAGATCAGGAAGCTGGTATAGAGAGTTGTTCGTAGATCATATTCTGGTTTCGCTGTTCTCCGGTGAGTTCAGTTTTCTTCTTGACTTGTTTTATTCAGATATAGTAGATGATATTATTTATGATTCAGTTTTTCATATATGTGATTTTATCCCTGTGCTTGGTTGTATGTGCATATATGTGTGCTATCCTGCTTGTTATTGACAGCCTAAGGTACTCATGGAAGATATTTCACTCTTCGTGAGTATCTGCTGGCCATCGTCACGTACTCGTATTCCGTATTTTGGGAAGCGGGGCGTGACACCAACCCTAACTCCTTCGCCTATAAATATGGCATTTTCAGACCTGAGATGCAGGTAGATAGGGCGTAGGCTAGGATTATTCTCTTCTAGTGCAGTGTAGTGTAGTTCTTCTTTTTTCTTTTATATTTTCATTTTTTTAGATCTTATAGTAGGGCTGAGTTGATTTTGGAGAGAGAGAGAGAGGGATCTTGATATAATAAAGAGTGACAATCTATGTAAAGGTGTCTCCTTTCTTTTCTATTGTAATTTTCTCCATCTTCTACATGATGCTTAGCTAGTTTCATCTCATGGCAATCTAACTACTAACCACTAACTAGATAACCACTTGATAATCCACATAAACCTAATAACCTCTACTAGGCAATGCTCTTAAAAGAGCTATTGATGGTTCATGATGATGGATCCTAACTTTCTAACATTCTAACATCTAACCACTAACAAGTTAACTTGTAATGTCTTCTTTATTTCATGCTCACCTCTACTTGGTTTTGATGATCTAATGGTAGCTTGCACCTTGTTGTATGGAATGGATGTGTTTGGATGTGAAGAAAGATTCTCATTTACCATGCTTTGTATCGTCTCTTGAAGCCAAGGACTAGTGATGGCCAAGAATCCATATGAGCCAACTATCACTAAGCGGTTAGCATGGTTAGTGGAGAAATTAGTAGTTAATAGCCATGAGCTTTCTTTCATTATTTTTCTTCTTTTCCTTACTTTGTTTTGAAAACTACTTCCAAACATTATTATCATTCGATGTTTCCACCATCTTCTTAGTTCACGTTTGTTTTCATCTTCTTCACAGCAAGTTTCATATTCTTTTCTTTATATTTTTAAACTCACTTTTTAGATCACTCCACTTTTTATTTCATTTCAATTTCCTTATTTTGTTTTACCGATTCCATAAACCATTTCTCTTTTGTTTTCACATTGTTGTTTTCATCGCCTTCTCCACCTATCACTTCTAGATTTCTTTTTTTTTTCATTCTTTAACAAAGAAGAACCTGTTAACATAACACGTGAATGGACCATTAATGCTTCTATCGCCTCCTGTCCTTGTGGATTCGACCCGTTGAGCCAATTCTATAACGGAAGTATCGAGGGAACATTAGCGCACACACTTTTACACTGATTTCAAAATACACGTTTTCAAGTGCTGGTTTTATTCCGATCACGTTCTATTGCTAGAATGCGAGACTCGCGTTCAACCTTTGGACATATCAAAACGCGAGGTTCGTGTTTCTCTGCCAGAACGCGAGACTCGCATTAAGGAGCAAAGCCTGTTCAAACGTGACCTTCGCTTTTCAACACATAAATGTGAAGTCCGCATCCAGCATCCAAAGGCTAAGAGGAGTGCTGATGGAAAGCCCCTACCCCCATGGGTTCGAGGTTGCCTTAGATACCCCTACAACGGATCTAAGGGACTACTTAATAAAGAGCGGAGTGTCCATCAAATCACTCCTCAATACTGCTGTGAGCGACTCATCAAGACGGTACTCTCCAAGTGCCACTGCAGCTCACATACGAGCAAGCCATCAGTCTTCAACCGGTTATTAGCGACCCCATCTTATAACAAAGTAAAGACGCGTCGCTCCACAAGAAGAGATCATTTTCTGACATGGAGTATCCTGATGTGACTTCCAACATGGTGGGCCCAAGCACCAAAACAAGTAAGTCAAAAGGGAAGCAGCTGGCAATTAGTTCTGGGAGTTCGATGTAGAACTTTCTTCAGGTTTGAAACAAATATTGACTGAAATTGAAGGGATCTACCAACACACTTGAATCTGGACTGGTGCAATAGCCTTGATAGACTACACTACCTTAGCCAGGGGAATTGAAGCAAGCGATGAGCGCTCCAAAATCACAGATTCTCAATCATCCAACTCTTATATTGAGAAGGAGGCCTTTGCATTTATGGCCGTAACTCCAAAAGTGGTGGCTAGGAGGTTCGAGAAGTAAGCTAGGGTACAGAAGGAGGAGCAAGGGATACTTCTGGTCCAGCAAGAGACAACCTCAAGGCAATGATAACTCAGTTCCTGACAAACCGAAAAAAGAAATCGAAAGGCCCCAATCCTAACACTTCCTCTAGTAAGAACAAAGGAAAATAGAAGCAGGGAGAAAGCTTTTCTCTAAGAAAACTGAAAGTGAGAACAACTCTAAGTTTGAGCCCCCCAAATCTTCATCTGAAGAGGAGGATGGTTCAGAAAATGGAGGTTGTCACTCTAAGCGGATGAATGAATTTGACAAACATCTGGAGGTCATTGCTAATCGAAGTAATCTCAAGGAGGCAGGAATAGTTCGATTATATCCGGCAGAGTAGGATACTGCTCCTTATCCCCCAAGTTCAAGGCACCGACCCTGCACACCTTTGATGGTAAGGGTCACCGCACTAGCATATATACTACTTTAAATCTCAAACTAGTAATGTAGTATAGAATGATGCCATCATGACTCGTTTATTCATTGTCACCCCAAGGGGTGGCTTTTGAATGGTTCATGAAGCTTCCCGCTGGTTTTATTAAGACTGGGCCGACCTCGGGAAGCAATTTCTGGCTCGCTTCTTCGAAGACGATACAGAGATATCGGTGCCAACTCTCCTTGCAACAAAACAAAAGAAAAGAGCGTCCATCAAATTGTTTGTGAAAATGATTAAGGAGTATAGCACTACGATGTCCGAATGGCATGACACAGTCTATGCTGGTAAAGACTTATCACCATAATCTGCAAACCGTACTCCTGGCTCAAATATGTGTAGCCGAATATCGTACTTGGAAGCAGTTGGTGCTACAAGGCGAGCAAGCAGAGGAGATCGCCGCCGGGGTCAAGGCCAAAGAAAAAGACAGCAAGTAGAAACTTGATAAATCAATGTGATGTGCTCCAGAATCATCTTCTCAACTGAGAAGAAGGGTCACTCTTGCAACAAAGGTCAAATCTCGTTCCAAGCCTACATTGGCTAGAGGGAACAATTCTGCAGAATAGGCACGTGCTAACAGGCAATATTCCTTTAAAGATAAGCACGTTATCTCCTTGTTTAAGTTGCTTCACAGAAGTAACAAGCTCAAGCTTCCAAAGGCAAGACGTCCTGAAAAGATGGGTAAGACAGATGACCCCAACTACTGCTTGTACCATAGGATGCTTAGGCACCCCACCAAAGTTGCTACATCTTCAAAGATGTACTCCAAGCTCTTATTGATGCGGAGGTGCTTAAACTCCGTCCAGAGTAGAAGAAGGTGACAACTAATATGATAGGAACAATGGCCCTTCAATTTGGTTGAGATCTTCTACCAGTGCCAACCGAAGTGGTTTCCATCCCGAAAGGGGAACTAAGGTGATCAATACTGATCCCTACAACAAATTGGAGAAAGGCCTAATCCTCGTCCTGACTCCTATAGGAGGGATCACGTGGGTTCATCCTGATCTCATCAAGAACCACAATGGATGACCGCCACAAATAGGAAGTCAAAAGGAAAGGCTGAAGCATCTTCAAGAAATGTGATGAGTGTCTCTACAAGAAAAACTGAAGAAGGTATCTGTCCCCTCATCAGTTCAAGAGAAAAGAGTCCGCCTTTGCTGCTGACATAGGTGCTCCTTCCACGTCAAAGACTCATTTCAGTAAGAAGTACTTGAAATAGTTAGTGAGCTGATAGCAAGCCCTCCCAATCCAGTCAAGAGACAATCCAGCAGCCTATGAAGCAACTATGACAAACAGAAGGAGCTTCGCTATGCCTAAGCTCTTCCAAAAGGTGATGTGGGACTATCAACTCTCTTTTTCTTTGATGTCTTGTCTTAGCTTGCCAACATCCCTGCCCGAATTACTCTTTATAAGCTTATGAAACTCTCCCATGTCCACAAGGGGCTCTAAGAAAAGTGCTGACAAAAAATTCTAAGGTTTTCCTAACCCAGACTCCTGCCATGCCAGAGAAGAAAGATGATGAACACTATCATCAGGCCTCCCGACATTCCCCACACATGACATTCTCTCCAGAGGATATGCAAATCAAGTAAACACATGACAGACCCCTGTATTATACAGGGTATATTGGGTCGTCTGAAGTACAAGCCACATTCAGGTTGATCTAGGTCAGAATTGAGCACCATGTCTCACAGGTTCATGCAACACTTAGGAATCCCTATCCACTGATTGAGCGCTACTCAGACTACTATTTATGGTTTCAACACCAATGGTATGCACCAGATGGGAAAAATCAAGCTCAGATGCCAGATTGGGGACTTGAAATATGAGGTGACATATTATTTCATCGATGCTGACATGTCTTACAATTTGTTAATTAGGACGACCATGGATTCACGACAACTCCATCATCCCATCCACCTTTCATCAGGTGATAAAATACGTTGATGAATGGAGAAAAGTGAGAAAGCTGATCGCTGAAAAGCATCCGTTCAAGGGGAAGAGAACTACTTCACTGACACTCTCATCTATCAAGACCCTCTTGAGCTTACTGAGGACCCGACTCCAGAAGATCATGATTCTGGTGATGAAGTTGACACCGAACGGAACCAGAAGAAGAATCCTCTGATAAATAAATCCACTTGTAATGAGAATTAATAAGCTTGATTTTAAAAACACTGTCAATGTTGAAAAGCAAGTGGTTTATTAATAAGAATTTAGATTTGGCCTACTTTTCTGTGTTAGCTTCTGATTTTGTACCATCAGATACTAGTACTGACATAGATAGTGACCCTTTGTCTGCAATAAATATTTTAATATCATTGCACGCCCCAATAAAATCATCCCTCATGGTGCACGAAAAGACCAGTGACGCGAAAGAAGCCTTCTTTGATGTGCCAGTCAAGCACAAAGGTCAGAAGCTAATTCTATTTGAAAGATTTGAGTCTGAGCCAATAACTCGTGAAAGTTCAAACATAATGACGAATCTCCATAATTCTCTCATTATGGATGAAGTGCACACCGTATGATGAAGAAAATGGGATACAACCTTACTAAAAGGTCTGGCTTGAACTTTGGTAAAGGAAGATGAATACTACTTCGATCTTTCGTGCCAAGAGGGAAAGCCCCCGATTACTATCAGAAAACTCAAAGGGGCCTGGGTCGTGTGTCAAGACCAATCCCATTAGACTTTAAATCCGAAGAGTCTTTCTATCATGATCACTCATCAAACATGTCATTGTGGGAATCAGATGTCAGTCTTGGCACTATCTTTGGAAATCTTTTAGTAAACATGGTTTAAACTAGCCATCTGAAAGAGAAAGATGGAGAAATGATTCAGTCGGATACCGATCCCTAAATCAAACACTTGAATACTGTTAGGGATATATGCTTTAAGCATTGTGAACCGCTTACAGAGGATAAAGTAGTCCAAGTCAATCTGGGAAGTGACGCTAACCCCAAGCCTATCTTCGTAAGTGAGAGCTTATCCCCTTCCAAGAAAGAAGACTTAATACATCTTATACAAAAGTATATAGACGTCTTTGCTTGGAACTATGAGGACATGCCTGGTCTCGATCCATAGGTGGCCATGCATCGCCTCAACATCAATCCGGACGTGAAATCAGCCAAGCAACAACAACGGTGATTCCGTCCAAAGATTTTGAAAGCAATCGAATCAGAAGTCAGGAAGCTCATAGACTCTGATTTCATTAGGGAGGAGCAACATCCTGATTGGGTTGCCAACATTGTTCTTGTCCATGAAAAGAACGGGAAGATCCAGATTTGTATAGACTTTTGCGATCTGAACGCTGCTTGTCCTAAAGACGAGTTTCTTCTCCCGATCACGGATATCATGATTGAAATACGTGTAGTTTTGAGAGGATATCCTTCATGGATGACTTCTTCGGATATAATCAAATCAAGATGTATCCAGAAGATGAGAAGTATACATCTTTCAGAACACCACTGAGAGTGTACTACTATACAGTGATGCCCTTTGGCTTGAAGAATGCAGGTGCAACATGCCAACACATCTGAATATGATCTTCCATGAGCATATACGCAAGATCATAGAGTGATACATAGATGATATTGCAGTGAAGAGCCTCGACATAGGTGATCACATAGCAGATCTGAAGAGAGTATTCGACATCATGCAGGTGCATCAACTAAAAATGAATCCAAACAAGTCTTTCCTGGGGGTGGCTAGTGGCATGTTCCTTGGGTTTGTTGTAATATCTAAAGGAATCCATTTTGACCCTAAGAAAGTCTGTGCCATTGAGGAAATACAGCCTCCAGAAATCTCAAAGAACTTATAGGATTGCAAGGACGTCTGGCCTACATCTGAAGATTAATATTAAATCTTTCAGGACATTGCCAACCCTTCACTAAGATGATGAAGAAGGGAGTCTCGTTTGTATGGGACAGTGCTTGCCAAGAAATGTTCAAGGAAATCAAGAGATACCTCACACATCCACCTGTCCTGGCAGTTCTAGTATCAGAAAAATCATTCCTAATATATGTTAGAGCTATGGATCATTCCTTGAGCGCTTTACTAGCCAAGAATAATGATCAGGAACATGAGCAAGCAATATACTACCTAAGCCTAATCATGATTGGAGCCGAGCATCGCTACAATCTAGTCAAAAAGAGTGTCAAACTTTGGTTTTCGCCATCCAAAATATGCGACACAATCTTGTGAGCCAAAATATTCACATCATCTCAAAAATTTATCCCTTAAGATTGCTTATGACAAAGCCATCTTTGTTAAATGATCGATTGGCGAAGTAGGCTATATTGCTCTCACAATATAAGATGCAGTTCCTGCCCACATAAAGCTCCAAAAGGTCAAGTTGTGGCAGATTTCTTAGCTGAATATCCATATCCAAGAACAACCAAACTTTACGATGATTTCCCATTTGAGAATGCTAAAGTTTTTGTAATCCAGACATCTTTAGAAGAACAAGTTTGACAACTATTCCTTAATGGCGCATCAAGAATGGGTCCTAGAGGAAACATCATAGCAAAAGTGCGAGTATTACTTGTACCTCCACAAAACTACATGATTCCTCTTGCATTCTCGTTAGCGGAGCCGTGTTCCAACTTTGTAGCAGAATACAATGCTCTATTAACTGGAATGCAACTTGTAGAAGAGACTAGCGTCAAGCATCTCAAAACATTCGGTGATTCAAAACTCATCATCAACCAAGTTCACAAAGAGTGTGAAGTCTGACACGAAAACTTGGGCCCTGCCACAATGCATCAACATGGTTGAGAAGTTCAAAAGTTTCTATATTGACCAAGTACCTCACCAACAAAATGTACATGTAGATGCATTGGTGTCCCTCGCAGCCCCATTGGCTCTTCCTGCCAGAATAACAGAGAAAGTACTCGTCTACAGCCATGACTTGTACTGTCCAAAGTTCGCTCATGAAGATAATCAGACTCCAGAGTGAAGCCTTCAAGTCAAAGAAGTTCTTGAAACCTAAATTGGTCCAAAAGTTAGGATTGGTGATTCCCATTTATCGACTGTATCTTATATGGCATATTACTCGATGATTCCGAGGAGGCAGCTGCCATCAGAAAGAAAGCAACTCGATTCTACTACAATGCGATCATATGAACATTATATCGCAGATTGTATGATGGGATCCTGCTTCATTGCTTTTTGCACAAAGAGGCACAGGATGCCCTCATGAAAACTCACGATGGCATGTGCGGAGATCACCAACCCAGACCCAAACTTAGAGATCGACTCCGAAGGCTTGGCTACTACTGGTCAAAGATGATTTCTGAAGCCGTCACCTATGCTAATCGATGTCATGCCTATCAGATCCACGGTGACTTCATCCACCAGCACCAGGTCATCTTCACCCAACGTCTTCTTCATGGCCATTTGAGATGTGGGGAATAGACGTCATCAGATCCATCACCCCTCTAACATTCAAAGGACATCGGTTTATTCTAGCAATAACTGATTACTTTTCAAAATGGGCAAAAGTTATCCCCTGAAGGAAAAAACATCCTACATGGTCAGGTTCATCAAGCATCATGTCCTATATCGCTTTGGCATGCCATGATGAATCATCCACGATAATGGACCCCAGTTCGTCAGTCAAGTATTTCAGAGATTCTGTAATAAATTTAGAATCCAGAGTGTATCTTTAATGGCATACTATCCAGCTGCAAATAGCCTTGTAGAAGCATTCAACAAGACCATCGGCAAACTTCTTAAGAAGTTTGTCTCAAAAAGTCAACGTGACTGGGATGAGAAGCTAGGTGAATACCTCTGGGCATACTGCACAACAGTGAGAACCCTAACAAAAGGCTACACCATTTTCCTTAGTGTATGGATGTGAAGCCGTACTATCATTGGAGATTTAGATTTCATCTTTATGTATTGCCCTAGCAATAGAGATGACAAACGAGGACATATATCTATCACGCCTCCAAGAGTTAGAAGATTTGGATGATAAATAACTCCAAGTTCAACAATAGATCGAGCTTTACCAAGCTCAAATCGCAAAAGCCTTAGCAATCTTGTTTTAGCTGTTAGATTACCAATGGTCATGACACACAAAGGTAAATTCCAACCTAAGTGGGAAGGACCTTATGTAGCAAAGACAGTCTACTCAAAAGAAGCTTGCCGCCTTACAAATCCAAATGGTGACACGCTCATGATGCCAATCAATGAGAAATTCTTGAATAAGTACTATGCCTGTGTTTCAGTTTTGGCCTTGTCACTCTTCTCACGATTAAGTTAATACTACACCTCTAATCAAAACTTCACCCTGATCAATCAGATGGATTAGGGTTTGAGATCCAAGATGCTTGGAAGAGCGCTGAAGAAAAGCTTCCTAATTCAACAGATCACATCATGGTTGGTCAATGCCGAGCCGACTGAACCTTGCTGAATTATGATGCATGATGTCAATATTGAAGAAATGACTAGCTTTGTTATTCTTCTCACGATTAAGTTAACACTACACCTCTGATCGAAACTTCACCCTGATCAACCAGATAGATTAGAGTTTAAGATCCAAGATGCTTGGAAGAGCGCTAAAAAAAGCTTTCTCATTCAACAGATCACATCATGGTCGATCAATGCCGAGACGATCCAACATTGGTAATAATTATGATACATGATGAAATATTGAAGAAAAGACAAAGCAAAATGTTAGGTTTTAGCCTTGTCACTCTTCTCTAGTATATAGACCAGCACCCATCTTCAATTTAGAAGAATAGTTTATATTTTGAAGTCAAGCATGCCTAAGCAACAGTTTTAGGTACCCTTCTTCCTCATCATTCCTTTTGATCCAGAAAGATGGCTTATAAATCTGACTTTTTCATACGTAATGGTGGTATATCTTCTTTCACACGATCGAAACTCGACATAATGACAAGGTATCCAAATAGTCAGATGGTGGATTGAATAAGTTTATCTGATGGCTTATCAAGCCGAACTCATTGAAGAAGGTTCATGACGCATCTTTGTAGAACCTTTTCAGTGTTTCCATATAAATATCAAAGTGTTGTCACCTAATGAAGATCAGAGAGAATTTCACGGGGAATGTTAATCTCTAGACTGAATCTCCGTGAAGTTTATATTCACTTCCATAACCCCAGCGAGATTCTGCAGAGCGAAAACCCAGAGGGTACATCGTGTTACTTATAGTAACGCAACAATCCAATGCCTCCAATGGCTAAGGATAGAGGAAAGTGTTGAATTTTAAGTCTAACGAAAAATCCTTGACAACTCAACATGCTAAGGGGAATAGCATGGCTAGCCCAACTCAAACAGTAGTTGGTAAAAGCATACCAAATTAATTGATAACTGAGGATTTGCTAAAATCTTAAGGGACCTGATCGCACCTATTCCCACCAGAATCTCTTACCAATTCCCTTTCATGGAATGATAGAATCACAAATTATATTTATTTCCCTAGCAAAATGATTACAAATGTATCCCGTCAAGTTAACATTATACCTCTGACAATAAAACTTTAATATATCCAGCAGGTATAACTCCTACTTGTCAATTCTCTTCAATAGAATGACAAGTCCATCTAATGTTGCTCAAATCACAAAATCAAACATTCTGGTCAAGTTAACACCACACCTCTGACTTAACATTGCTCAAATCGCAAAACTAATTCTGGTCAAATTAATATCACACCTCTGACCAAATTTGTCTAGGCTGCAAAATACATACCTGCTAAGTTAATATCACAGCTATGGCAGATGTTTTCGTGATTTCTTAAAAAATGAGATTTGCAATTCTAAGTTTAATATCACATCTCTAGCACTCATCTAACTGTCAAGTTAACATTATACCTGTGACAGTTGTAGGCTGTCTAAAAATCACTAAAAGACGAGCCATTAAAAAGTAGAATTTGAAGTTCTAGACATAAAGCCGATTTTGGCCGCGTCTCATCCGTATCAAGGCGCGAGGGTCGAAACTTGCATCTCATCAGCACCAAGGCGCGACGGTCGAAACCCGCATCTCAGTAGCACCAAGGCGCGAGGGTCGAAACCCGCGTCTCAGCAGCACCAAGGCGCGAGGATCGAAACCCGCGTCTCAGTCGCACCAAGGCGGGAGGTCGAAACCCGCGTTTCAGCCAACACTGCAGCATCAAGGCGCGAGGCTCGACAGCCGCGTCTCAGCAGCACCAGGCGCGAGGGTCGAAACCCGCGTCTCAGCAGCACCAAGGCGCGAGGGTCGAAACCCGCGTCTCAGCAGCACCAAGGCGCGAGGGTCGAAACCCGCGTCTCAGCTGCTCCAAGGCGCGTGGGTTGACACCCGCATCTCAGTTGTAACCGTCCCGGTTTCGGGGCCAATCACGGCCCACATAATGGGGAAAGTTAGCCCCCATTATGGAGTATTTTTAGGAGGCACGTACGCCCCTGAAACCCCTATAAATAGCCCCGTCGTTATGAAGAAGGTCGGATTTTCGGTCGGATGATCTCTGGGAGAAAAGAGCTCTGAGAGAAAAGAGAGAGAGAGAGTTCAACCCTTCAGAGAACTTGCTGTGTTCAAGTTGCTCTTTGCCTATCTTCTCTTTGAGAGTTTTGGTAGAAAGAGCTGAGTTACTCCATCTACCATCCGAAGAGGAGATCCCTGGAAGGTCTCGACGGTCACCCGGTCAACGGAGAACAAGATTCACTCTCCACCGCCACTTGAAGAACCCAGCCTTAAACAAAGGGAGGATTCAAGACTCAACATCCTCCCTCCCTTGTAATCGAAAGACCGATCTGTTGTAATCTTCTATCCAATCAAAAGAATTTTACAATCGAATCCTCCTTTTCCGACGCATACAAGAGATGGCAACTCCGCTGGGGACTACATTTGTCACTGACGAACAAATCGTGACGCAAGGTGATGTCCTCCATAAGGGGAAGATGGTCGAATCGCTCGTTGTCGAGTTCGACCAGGCAAAGTATGAAGAGTTTCTCTCTTCCGGCTCCAAGAGCCCAAGGACCCGCGTCTGCCGCAGGGTCTCGACTGGGAATGGCCCCAAAGTCCGATCTGAGGCTCTCTCGGGCGCTGCTGCTGCAAAGGGTGTCACAACCAACTGTGCCAAGCAGGATACACGCGCCAACGTCTCTCAGGAGGCCCGCGTGGTCTCAGGCACAACTGCCGTTGCGACCAACCGCGCCATGCGGAACACACGCGTCAGCGTCTCTCAGGAGACCCACGTGGTCAAAATCTCTGGTGTCCAGCCAGTCCACCCTCTCCCTCAGCACCAAGTCGTCGTTGGTTTCTCTCCACCTCCACGACGCAACCGAAACTCTGAGCGTCGACAGAGGAGGCGTGCGCGTCAACTGCAAGTTGGAACTTCTGATTGTCCAGCTGAGGTAGGACGCGAAGTTTAATCCGGCGCCTTGGCCGCGCCACATCCAGCACGCGAAGTCCGCGTTTGGCGGCCCAAACGCAAGACTCCCCAAATTAGGTCCTCTGAAGTCCAACTCACCAAACGCGAAGGCGAAGCCTGCGCGCCTCGTCAAGTACAAGAGGCACGCGCCCTTAGGCGTAGGGCCTAGCAGCCCACTCTCTCTCAAGCGTCCCTGCCTTGACGCACCAAACAGCAACGCGACAGCCACGTCTCTTCTCAACAGAGACGCCAGACACGCGTCATAAAGCTGCGACGCGAGAACCGCGTCTCTGAATCCTGCGTCCAAGCTGTACAGCGCAAGGATGTCTTCCGCCCTCGAAGTTGCGAGGCTAATCTCTTCGATCCTCTTCCCATGGATCTAAGGGATTACTTGACAAAGAAAAGAAGTGCTAATCAAACCACTTCATCATGTTACTGCCAACGGCTCATCTCCATGCTCTCTGAGTGCCGTTGCGGTTCAGGTGTGAACCAGCAGTCTTTAGTTAGACAGCTGACCCTGATTCCCCCATCAGCCAAAAGAAGACGCTCTTACAGGCGGAGGATCTTCTCTGACGCTGAGTATCCAGAGCTCACTGCTAACATGGCGAGCAGGAGCAGGGAAAAACAGCCTGTAGTCAGCTCCGACGAGTCTGACTCTAAACCGGAAGGAGTGTACCGACACACTCGCACCCGGACCGGGGCCATTCCCCCGATTAACTACAATGCCCTAGCCCGGGGCATTGAGATTAATGACTCGCACCCTACCATTGCAGAGTCGCAGGCCTCAAACTCTTCTATAGAGAAAGAGGCCTTCACATACATGATGAGCACTCCTGAGGAGACCGCTAAGTGCTTGGAGCTGCAAGCCCAGGTCCAGAAGGAACAACTCGAGATGATTCATACTCAGCAAGAATCCATCGACTCTCTCAAGCAGATGCTCGCACAGTTGCTCGAAGACAGGAGGAAATCTCCCCCTAGAATGTCTAAGGGCAAACGAAAAGAGGGAGAAAGCTCATCTTCCGAACACTCCGAGAAGAAAGAGTAACCCACCTCTGGTTCGTCTAAATCCTCGTCGCAGGAAAAGAACGATCAAGACCAGGGAAAAGTTCATTCTAAGAGAATGAACCAGTTGGAGCAACGTCTTGAGGCCCTTACCAATCGGAAAGGTCTCCAAGAAGCAGGAGTGGTCCGCCCATATCCAGCCGAATGAGACCTGGTTCCATACCCGCCCAAGTTTAAGGCTCCAACCCTCCAAGCATTTGATGGGAAAGGTTCACCGAACCAACACATCTACTATTTCAAGTCCCAAACTGAGAATGTGGTAGATAACGATGCCATCCTGGCGCGTTTATTCATCGCCACCCTAAAAGGGCTGGCCTTTGAATGGTTCATGAAGCTCCCCGAAGGTTCCATCAAGAACTGGGGTGAATTGGAGAAGCTTTTCTTAACACGCTTCTTTGAAGATGACTCGGAGGTCAACATGCCTACCCTTTTAGCCACCAAGCAGCGAAAGGGAGAGTCCGTTAAGTCTTTCGTGGAAAGATTTCGGAACGTGGCACTCCAATATCCGAGCGGTATGACCCGGTTACCCTGGTGGAAACATGTCGCCACAATCTCCAAACCTCACTTCTTGCTCAAATAGGAGTTGCTGAAAGCCGCACCTGGAAGCAATTAGTCCAACAAGGTGAACAGGCTGAGGAGATTGTCGCCCGCGTCAGAGCGGAAGAAAATAAACCCAGGCCTGAAAGGTCAACGAGGCGTGCGCCAGACACATCCCTCCAAGCCAAAAGGAAGGATAACTTGGCAGAAGAGACCAAGTCCCTTGTCAAATCTCAACCGGTCAAGGGAAGTGGCTCTTCAAGCCAACCACGGGCCAACAAGCAGTATTCCTTCAAGGATGAACATGTCGACTCGCTCTTCAAATTACTCAACAAGAGCAATCGACTAAAGCTTCCTGAAGCTAGGCGCCCCGAGGAAGTCGGTAAAACCGACAATCCCAGCTACTGCATGTACCACAGGATGTTGGGACACCCTACCAAGAGCTGTTATGTCTTCAAGGACATCCTTCAGGCCCTGATTGACGCGGAGGTATTAAAACTCCGACCAGAGCAGAAGAAGGTGACGGCTAATATGACGTCGGTTCTCTAGTTTGGGAGACAACCCCCAACACCCTCTGGAGTAGTCCCTATCCCAAGAGGAGAGCTGAGAATGATCAACACAGACCCTCACCAGCAGCAAGAAAAGGGCTTGGTACCTGTTCCCACACCTCGGGGAGAAGTCATGTGGGTCCATCTCGACCTTATTGATGGCCAGCAATGGACTACTGTAACCAGCAGGAAGTCCAAAGGCAAAGCAAAGGCTTCATCCTGCAACGTGGTGTGTGCCTCTTCTCGAGAAGCGGAAACTGATATTCCCCCGCTAACCGACTCAGAAGAGGAGACAATAGTTCTGGCCGCAGAACCCAGTCAGCTGGTAGCAGAAACCCGTTCAGGGCAGCCATATTTGAAAAAGTATGGCGAAGTGGCAGTAACTCCTCCAAGACTCGCTGCAGAGCCAGCCAAGCCCTCCGCGAAGCAACCCGGGGAGAAACAGAAAGAACTTCGATTTTCTCGAGTTCTTTCGAAGGACGTAGCGGAAGGATCCACAGCACCTTACCGCTTTGATGTCCTGGCTCAACTAGCCAACATCCCGGCACGGATTACGCTTTATGAGCTTCTTAGACTATCAAAGTCGACCAGAGAAGCTCTACAAGAAGCTCTGGCTAATGCTGAAGTCTTTATGACCCAGCTACCAAAGGAGGAAGATGTAGAGGATTGCCTCCACGCCTCCCAAAATATTCCCCACATCACCTTCACGGCAGATGATATGCAAGTCAAGGGAAACATGATCGACTACTTTACTTCGCAGGGTATATTGGATCATCTGAGGTGAACCGCATTCAGGTAGATCCCGGGTCTGCATTAAGCATTATGCCTCGCAGGGTCATGCAACATCTCGGGATTCCTACTCATCGTTTGAGCCCTACCCAGACGACCATTTATGGGTTCAATGCCAATAGTACCCATCCATTGGGGAAGGTCAAGCTCAAATGCCAGATTGGAGACCTAAGGTCAGAGGTGACATGCTACGTCATAGATGCTGACACCTCCTACAATCTACTGCTGGGAAGACCCTGGATTCATCGCAATTCTATCGTTCCCTCTACTCTCCACCAAGTCATGAAATACATTGACGGGAGTGGAAAGGTGCGAACACTGATTGCCGAGAGGCATCCGTTCAAGGGAGTGGAGAATTATTTCACAGATTCCCTCCTATATTAGGAATCTGTGGAAACAGATGAAGTTCCGCAACCAGAGGAACCATACTCTGGCAATGAAGCCGACACCGAGCTGGAGGAAGATGAGTGTGTGTGGGAGCTAGATCCACCTGTAACGGGCATTAATAAGCCCGATGTTGATAATACCTCCGCCGATGATGTAGGCGGTTGGTACATTAATGAAGAATTAGATTTAGCGTATTTTTCTGTGTTTGCTTCTGATTAGTGCCGTCAGACACTAGTACCGACGTGGATGACGATCTCTGGTCGGCAATGGATGCTTTGACATCGTTGCATATACCAGTGAAATTGTCCTTTGAAACATGTCGAAATGTTGGCGATGCGCAACAATCAATATTCATGGTTCTAGCGAGAAGGAAGGGCCAAAGACCAATTCTTTTCGGACGAATTGAATCCGAACCAATGAATCATGAAGAATCAGAAAGCGAGCAAGAATCCCCTCAGTTCGGTCATTATGAGCCAAAGGCACTCAGAATGATGAAAAATATAGGGTATGACCTAACCAGCAGACTCGAGCTGAACTTCGGCAAAGGAAGGAGAACGCTACTTCGATCCTTTGTGCCGAAAGGAAAAGCACCCGATTATTATCATCAGACTCGCAGGGGGTTGGGCTATGTATCAACTCCGGCTCCATTAGCCTCTGATTCTTGAGAATCGTCAGGTCACGATTACTCTTCAGGCACGTCATCATGGGAGTCAGATGTCAGTGTCGGCAATATCTTCGGAGAACTTTCAGTGAACATGGTTTCAACAAGCCACCTGGAAGACGGAGATGAAGAAATGATCCAATCCGATACAGATCCTTGGATCAAACATTTAAATACTCTTTGGTATACCCGCTTTGAACAGCGAGAGCCACCCACAGAAGACAAGATTGTTCAGATCAATCTGGGGGATGAGGCTAATCCTAAGCCCATCTTCATAAGTGATGGCCTGTCACCGTTGGAGAAAAAGGATCTAATATCTCTTGTTCAAGAGTATAAAGATGTCTTCGCTTGGAATTACGAAGACATGCCTGGACTTGATCCTCAAGTGGCTATGCACCACCTCAACATCAATCCGGACATAAAGCCTGTCAAACAACAACAGCGACGGTTCCGTCCAGAAATAATGGAGGCAATTCAGTCAGAAGTCAGAAAGCTCATAGATTCTGGCTTCATCAGGGAAGAGCAACATCCCGATTGGGTAGCCAACATCGTCCCTGTTGCGAAGAAGAACAGAAAGATCCGAATCTGCATCGATTTTCGTGATCTGAATGAGGCCTGTCCCAAGGACGAATTCCCACTGCCAATCACAGATGTCATGATTGACAATACATGTGGATTCGAACGAATGTCCTTCATGGACGGATTCTCAGGATATAATCAAATCAAAATGTATCCTGATGACGAAAAGCACATCTCCTTCAGAACACCACTGGGAGTCTACTGCTATACCGTCATGCCCTTCGGACTGAAGAATGCGGGGGCAACATATCAAAGGGCTATGAACGCCATTTTCTAGCAGCAAATGCGCAAAACAGTGGAATGCTATGTTGATGACATTGCGGTAAAAAGCCGCGCTAAAGGTGATCATATCACTGATCTAAAAGTTGTCTTCGACATCATGCGGGCCCATCAGTTGAAGATGAACCCTACCAAATCCTTCCTGGGAGTGGCCAGCGGCAAGTTCCTAGGGTTTGTAGTGACTTTCACAGGAATCCATTTAGATCCGGAAAAAGTTCGCGCTATCCAGGAGATGCAACCTCCGAGAAATCTCAAGGAACTCAGGAGATTGCAAGGACAATTGGCGTACATCCGCATGTTCATCTCAAACCTCTCCGGAAGATGCCAACCCTTCGCTAAGTTAATGAAGAAGGGTGTCTCGTTCATTTGGGACGACGCTTGCAAACAAGCATTTGAGAAAATCAAGCACTACCTCACCCAACCACCAGTCCTTGCAGCTCCGATATCCGGAAAACCTTTCCTGGTATACGTCTGAGCTATGGATCATTCTTTGGGAGCTCTACTAGCTCAGAATGATGATCAAGGACGAGAAAAAGCGATCTACTATCTGAGTAGAACAATGATCGGAGCCGAACATCGGTATAATCCGATCGAGAAGGAATGTTTGGCATTAGTGTTCGCCATTCAGAAAATGCGACACTATCTGTTAGGCCAAACTATAAACGTTATATCAAAAGTCAACCCCCTGAGGTTACTTATGACTAAGCCTTCATCATTGAACGGCCGGCTGGCAAAATGGGCCATATTGCTATCCCAATACGAGATGCACTTTTTACCACAAAAGGCTATTAAGGGACAAGCGGTGGCGGATTTTCTAGCTAAGCACCCAGATCCGAGGGCAATCAAACTCTACGAGGATCTCCCAGATGAGGTTGCCGAAGTCTGTTTGACTCAGACATCGTTTAAAAGTCAAGTGTGGCAACTCTTCTTTGACGGTGCATCCAGAACAAGCCCAAAAGGACACCTAGTAGCAGGGGTCGGAGTAGTACTCGTCTCCCCACAGAATTATGTGATTCCCCGAGCCATTTCGCTTACCGAATCTTGCTCCAACAATGTAGCGGAGTACAACGCTCTTTTGATTGGGATGCAGTTCGCCGATGAGATTGGCGTTAAAAATCTCGAGGCATACGGCGACTCTAAACTCATCGTCAGCCAAGTTCGCGGGGAGTACGAAGTCAGACATGAGGACCTAGTACCCTACTACAACTCAACTATCCACATGGCCGAGAGGTTCACAAATTTCTACATCGATCATGTACCGCGCAGGCAAAATGCGCATGCAGATGCACTCGCATCCCTCGCGGCCTCCTTAGCTCTTCCAGCTGGAGCAATGGAGAAGATATTCGTCTACATCCACGACCTGTATTGCCCGAGAATTGCTTTCAAGGACTATCAGGAGTCAAAGGGAGATTCTCAAAGCAAAGAAGCGCTGGAATTGTCAACCGGTTCAGAGCCTAGAGACTGGCGATTCCCTACATTGATTATGTCCTATATGGCATCCTGCCTGAAGACACCAAAGAAGCGGCTGCCATTCAAAGGAAAGCCCCAAATACTACTATAATGCGATTACGCGAACACTGTATCGTCGATCGCATGACGGGATCTTGCTTCGCTGCCTTTCACAAAAAGAGGCACAGGAGGTATTGAAAGAAGCCCATGACGGCATGTGTGGAGCCCATCAACCTGGCCCAAAACTTGCATTCCGACTCCAAAGATTGGGATATTATTGGCCCAAGATGATCACTGACGCCATCACCTATGCCAAAAGATGTCACGCCTGCCAAGTACATGGCGATTTCATCCATCAAGCACCAGGCTACCTTCACTCCACGGCTTCTACTTGGCCATTTGAAATGTGGGGAATGGATGTGGTTGGCCCTATCAGCCCACCATCATCAAAAGGACATCAGTTTATTTTGGCAATAACTGATTACTTCTCTAAATAGGCCGAGGCCATTCCTTTGAAGGAGGTAAAATCGTCAGACGTGATCAAATTCGTCAAACATCACGTCATTTACCGTTTTGGTGTACCTCGGCGAATTGTCCATGACAATGGACCCCAGTTCATCAGCCAGGCTTTCCAGAGATTTTGCGCTAAGTTCAGAATCCAGAGTGTGTCCTTAACGGCATATTATCCTGCCGCTAATGGCCTCGCAGAAGCTTTCAACAAGACCATTGGCAAGCTTCTCAAGAAATTCGTCTCGAAAAGTCAACGTGATTGGGATGACAAGCTGGGTGAATGCTTATGGGCTTACCGCACAACTGTGCGAACCCAACTAAAGCTACGCCATTTTCTTTGGTATATGGGTGTGAAGCCGTGCTTCCACTCGAAATCCAAATTCCATCTCTACGCGTCGCCCTGACAGCGGAGATGACAACAGAGGAGAAGCATCGACAGCGACTCCCAGAATTGGAAGCCTTAGATGACAAACGTCTGCAGGCCCAGCAACAAATCGAGCTTTACCAAGCTCGAATTACCAGAGCCTTCAACAAGAAAGTTAAAGCGCGAACGTTCAAGAAAGGCGACCTTGTCTTAGCCGTCAGAAGACCTATGGTGATGACGCACAAGACAGAAGGAAAATTCCAGCCCAAATGGGAAGGACCATTTGTAGTAGAGTCAGTCTACTCAAATGGATCGTATCGCCTCATAACTTCAAATGGCGATACACTCATGATGCCGATCAATGGCAGATTCTTGAAGAAGTACTATCCTTAATAGTACTCCTCCTCCGATCAAGTTAACAGTACACCTCTGATCAAAACAAGAAGAGCTTCTTCATTAACATCCGACGCCTCCGACGGCTAAGGATAGGGGAAAATGTTGGCTTTTAAGCCCAATATAAGCCTTCGATAACTCATCATGCTGAGGGGAATAGCATGGCTAGCCCAACTCAAACGGTAGTTGATAAAAGCACCTCAAATCCGTTGACAGCTGAGGATTTGCTAAAAATCCTAAGGGACATGTTTCCATTTGATCCGACGCCTCCAACGGCTAAGGATAGAGGAAAATGTTGGCTTCTAAGTGTAAGATCACCTAGAGGGGGGGTGAATAGGTGATGGCTAATCTAATGGTCACTTATGAACAAATAATGCGGAATTAAAACTAAGTTGACCAAATTAAACTTCTTTTAATTAAACACTTATGTATAACACAAGAGTGTTGCCGAATTCCCCTTGCGAGGCTCTGGACAAACTCCTCTAGATTCCCCTGGAATGGGTTGAGGTGCCGCGTTGGCTCTCTTGGTTGAATACAAGTGTTAGACAATCAATCCCAACCAATTATATAACAATTAAGCACAAGGGTATATCAAGCATATAAAGATAGATAATAATTGAATGCAAGATATAAAAGAGACAAAGAGAGAGAGAGAGAGAGATAGAGTGAGCAATCGCAAACACAAAGGGTTTGTTTCGAGTTCGAGCACACTTGCTCTACATCCCCGCCTTCGACACACGAAGGATTTCCACTATGCACGATCCAACCGGATCTCTCCTTGGTGCCGCAACACCTACAAGCCCTCGGACTCCCAAGTCCCTTACACACGCAAGTCCACCGACTCGCCGAGGCCGCACCTCGCACTACAAGAGTTCACACCCGAACTCCACACCACAACGAGCACACTTGCCCGTCTTCTCAAAGAACAAGATGAAATCTTGGTGATCTAAACACTTGATCACCTACAAAAACTCTCACTACAACACCTATAGAATGAATAGCTCAATGGATGCTCAAGTGTTTGTGTGAGAAAGCAAGGAAAGAATCTTTGGTGAAAATCTCAAGAAATCACTTTTACACTCTTTGATAAAACTCTCCTTTTAATTGGAAGTATTGACTCTAATTTTGTGGAGAAAAATCCTTCAGAAAGACTGGGAAAAACTAGCTCTAAGGTCTCCAAAAATCTTGGCTCAAAACAATGACAAAACCCCCTTTTATAGAGGCCAGAAAAATTTGTCCGTTGGGCTCTGTCAGAGCTTCCGGTAGACTTGTCCGGTCGACCGGCAACGGTCAAAAATCCGACCGTTGCAGCCTCCGGTCGACCGGCCCGGTCGACGCGCACCTGGAGGAGAGAGTAAACTCTCTGTCGGTCGACCGGCCCGGTCGACCGAGATTTCCTGAGAGCAAAGCTCTCTGAAGCGGTCGACCGGCACGGTCGACCGTTCTCTAGTGCACACAGGCGTGCACGTCTGTGCACGTCCGGTAGACCGACCCGGTCGACCGGCCACTATCAGTTCTGAAAAATCAGAACTGCCAGAACCTGAAAATTTTGGGATTAAGGATTGGTCTTTTTGGCTTAATAAAAAAATCCCATAAATACTTAGAAATTCTACAAAAAATAGTTTTATGATATAGAAACATGCTTGCACAAAATCAAGGCATGTTGTTAAAGATTTGACTATTTTTTGTAACTTGGAAATATTGGCTCATAATAAAAACTGTTTTTCTAAAACAACATGTTTTTCCAAATTTTCATCAAATACAAAAACAAGATATACTTTAAAGCATAGTGTGTATGGATATGATCCACTACACAATCAAGATGAAATATCTAGTTTTTGACATAAAGCACTAAACTTGGTTTTGGTTGAAAGATGTAAACATGAATATCAAAAACCAAGACAAATATTTTGTCATAAGGAAAAATCTTTTTACCAAAATGAAAGAGTCTTTTCTAACTAAAAATTAAATCTCAAGAGTGTGTGTGTGATATGACTTGAGCAATCCACCAATCTATTCTATCCTTTACATTTTTTTTTTAAAAACAAAAATAAAATCTTATACCTAGACACAAGTCTTGATCTTGAAGTCTTCCCTTGAAGTCTTCTCATCTTCTTGACTTGGTCCAAATGCAATCCACCGAGCTCATCTCTAGATGTGTTCTTGATGCATAGGCTCGTGAATCGACCGGTGCTAGCTTCCAACTTGACATTTTATCCTTTGTTGAAGCTCCACACCTACTAAGATCTTGATAAGGAATCTGTCACTAATTAAATACAAGATCATTAGTAAACAGAACTTCATGAGTTGATCATCATCAAAACTAGGGTGATAGGCCTTTGGGCCAACAATCTCCCCCTTTTTGATGATGACAAAACTCATGAAGTTATATATGCATGGATTAAAGTAAAGCTTCAAAGAAACTCCCCCTTAACTCATGCATATCAAATAAATGATAAAGATATGACAATGAAGCACATGACATGTATGCAAATGAATGGAGATAACACAAAAACAAAAGCTTTTTCTCCTATTATTTGCAAACCAAAATATATATGCATAAATACAAATCTTATACAACCTTAAGTAAGGAAGACAAATACTTCTCCTCCTTAAGTAAGGAAATCATGCATATATCACAAATACTTCTCCCCCTTTTTGTCAATCATCAACAAAGGGTTCAAAGTAAAAGCAAATCAAAAACAAATTATCTCTCCCTTTTTGTCAAAAATGAGGAAATCAAGGAGGGTAAAATCAAATCAATCAATAAGGTTTATATGCGATATACATTCATGAAGAGGAAGACGCTAAGTTAACTTCCCTACAATGTGTATTGCATGAAAGAGGGATGTGAAGCCCTAATTCACACAACACAACTATGTAATGCATAGAAGGAGATGTAAAGCTCCCCCCACACACGTGTACCATATAAAGAAGAGATGTTAAGCTCCTCAATACACAATACACTCAACATGAATCTATATGTAAGAGAGATGTTAAGCTCTCCTTGCATATAGGCAATACGAAACGCAAGTTCATATCAAATATTATATTTTTTTAAAACCAAAATCTTGATAAGCAAACATAGAGTATATAATCAAGCATAAAAGGTCACATATATGTATGAGAAGATAATATCAATTGAAGTAGATGCAAACATACATGAAAGAACAAAATATGAGTATATACAACAAGAGGTCATATTGATACCAATTGAAACTATCCAATGATACCAATTGAAAATTAAGCTTAAGTGTATATATCATAAAATCTACCACATGAAGAATTCGAACTAGTTAAATGAAGGTGTTTAACAACTAGTACGGAATCCTTCAATCAAGGAATAAGTCAAAAGTTTTTCATGAAATATCAATGAAACACAAGGCACTAAAAAGCACTCTATCCATAAAGTCCATATCAAAAAGAAGTGAGTGTGATAGTGTTATGTGGAACATGGTATCATGAAAAATAGCAATAAAACTCAATATTCCTTAAAATTTTGAAATCATGAAATCCATCACAAAAATTTTATTGAAAAAAATTACAAAATTTTATTAAAAACAAAAATTTATATTTCAAGATATATGTATGTTTTGACAAGACATTAAGTATACATACATATCCTTAAAACACAATTGAGTCCATATATAGATTTGCATGAAAGGCAAATGACTCAAGAGGTATCCATGTATATCTTAATGTTTTGGCAAGACAAACATATACATGAAATGAAAGCACACGATCATAGCATAAATCCGAAATGGGAATACAAGTTTAAAATGTAATAATCATCAAAACTTAGGCTATACTAACACACCTAATGGGCACAAATAAGCATTCAAACCCAATCATATATAGATTTATTTGTGATCCATAATGTGTATAAGTATAAATCCAAGTGTTGACAAATGCTAACATTTAAACTAATATTCAAATCATGAAGCATCAAATAAATTTTGAAAATACAAAAGAATTTATCCATATGATTACAAATAGGATCATGTGAATCAATTTGAAGAATAGATAACTAGTTTAAATGGATTTTTGACAAACTAGTTAAAGATCCTTCAAAAATACAAAGTCAAATGTTTTCCATGAATAATACTAAATACACAAAAGTTCAAGCACTCATAGTCCATAAAGCTCAAAAATATTTTGTATCATAAAGATGAGTGTTCAAAAGATCATGTAAATAGCATTTTTATAAAAATAGTCATTCAAGCTCAAAAAGATCATAAATCACATTTTGTTGTATGAATCAAAACATGAAAAATCCTTTTTTTATTTAAAATACTAATCTTCATGGTATATGTATGATTTATCCAATTCTAACAATATGCATACATATCCCAAATATGAAAAGAGTCCAATATATATTGCATGAAGGAAAATGACTCAAGGGGTATGCATGTATATTTATTAGATTTGAATTAAACACACATATACATGAAGTAAGATCAAAGATAGGCATAACAAGTATAAATACCGAATCATCAAAACTAGCCTATACACATGCATATAGTGGATACAAATGAGCATGAAGTTCAAATATATATGAGTCAATTGTAGTACACTATTCATATATGTATAGATGCAAGTTTTGACACATTCTACATTTTAGCATGTAAATGCCACATGAAGTACCAAAAAAAATATGAACATGCTACATGAAATTAAAAACATGTGCATAAATGAAATAGGAGTTTAGAAATCGTTACCAATTCCAAAGCTCCTAGCATGGTGTTGACCCACCAAAATTCCTTGATAGCGGTGCTCCAAGTATGTGTCATTTTAGTTCAAATGCACTCACCATCAAGGCACCAAATCTCTCACGTTTTGAGAGATTCCTCACCTACATCAAATACACAAGGTGGGGATTTTGGTACCCATATTTTCTTGGGTCCTATGGGGTTAGTCTTGTAAGGAACCCAAGCATTTTTATTTTTATCAAAAATAAGAACATTTAACCTTTCATAACAAAATTTTCTTAGATGGCCTTTGCGGCCACAATGTGTACATGTGTACACCTTAGCATACTTATGAGTGGGAGTGTGAGCATGATGTGCATCATAAGCATGGTCATGATGATGTGCATGAGTATGAGGAACTTGTTTCTTTTGAAACAAGGATTCCAATCTAGTATGATTGAATGCACATGAGCTCAAATTAGAGCTCAAATTATCAATTTTATTTTTCAAATTTTTAATCTCATTTTGATCAATGTGTGCATGAGAAGCATGATGAGATATAGAATCACTTTTCTTTTTCTTTTGTGAAACAAAATCTTTTTCTTTTTCACAAATTTTTCTTTTCAAAGATTTATTTTCTTGAAAAACATCTTCTTTTGTTTTTCCACCAAATCAATCTTATTTTTCAAAATCATATTTCCTTCACATAAAACATTCAATTTAGACATTAAGGAAATATTCTCATTTTTCAAATCTTCATTTTCTTTTTCTAAGCATGCCATTTTATTTTCTAAAGAATCTTTATCATTAAGCATGGCATCAAAATTCTTTTTCAAAATTTTATTATCTTTTTCTAAACATGCAATGTTACTTCTAAAAGAGTCATGTTCTACATGCATGCAATCAAGTTCCTTTTTCAAATTTTTATTTTTCTTTTTAATCATGTCATATTTCTCAAGCAATAATTGGCAAAATGTATTAAGCTCATCATATGACATATTAACATCCTTATCCTCGGATTCGGAGTTTACCTCAAGGGGTTATCCCCTTTGACCATATAGCATACGTTGGAGATGTCGCTTCCAACGTTCGAATCGCTCCCCGCATAGTATAGATCCTTTTCGCCAAGGGAGATGAGGGTGTTCCATACTACAAAAGCCGAATCAAGATTAGTCATCTTAGACAAATAATCATTATCTAAGCAAGATACTAAAGCATGTAGGGCTTTTGCATTAGCCTCAATGTTCTTACCATTTAAGCAATATTCTTTATTAGTTGTGGCAAGATATACACTAAGGCCAAGTCCTTTGAGGAACAAAGACATCTTAACCTTCCAAATTTGAATGTTAAGAATGTCAAAGGTGGGTGGTGACATGAAGTCCATAGTGTGTGTACAAATCTTGTGATTAGCCTAAAAGAGGATCTTTAACTCTTAGGTTGTTAGACCCAATATCAAGAGCACTAGCTCTGATACCAATTGTAAGATCACCTAGAGGGGGGGTGAATAGGTGATGGCTAATCTAATGGTCACTTATGAACAAATAATGCGAAATTAAAACTAAGTTGACCAAATTAAACTTCTTTTAATTAAACACTTATGTATAACACAAGAGTGTTGCCGAATTCCCCTTGCGAGGCTCTGGACAAACTCCTCTAGATTCCCCTGGAATGGGTTGAGGTGCCGCGTTGGCTCTCTTGGTTGAATACAAGTGTTAGACAATCAATCCCAAGCAATTATATAACAATTAAGCACAAGGGTATATCAAGCATATAAAGATAGACAATAATTGAATGCAAGATATAAAAGAGACAAAGAGAGAGAGAGAGAGATAGAGTGAGCAATCGCAAACACAAAGGGTTTGTTTCGAGATTCGAGCACACTTGCTCTACATCCCCGCCTTCGACACACGAAGGATTTCCACTATGCACGATCCAACCGGATCTCTCCTTGGTGCCGCAACACCTACAAGCCCTCGGACTCTCAAGTCCCTTACACACGCAAGTCCACCGACTCGCTGAGGCCGCACCTCGCACTACAAGAGTTCACCCGAACTCCACACCACAACGAGCACACTTGCACGTCTCCTCAAAGAACAAGATGAAATCTTGGTGATCTAAACACTTGATCACCTACAAAAACTCTCACTACAACACCTATAGAATGAATAGCTCAATGGATGCTCAAGTGTTTGTGTGAGAAAGCAAGGAAAGAATCTTTGGTGAAAATCTCAAGAAATCACTTTTACACTCTTTGATAAAACTCTCCTTTTAATTGGAAGTATTGACTCTAATTTTGTGGAGAAAAATCCTTCAGAAAGACTGGGAAAAACTAGCTCTAAGGTCTCCAAAAATCTTGGCTCAAAACAATGACAAAACCCCTTTTATAGAGGCCAGAAAAATCTGTCCGTTGGGCTCTGTCAGAGCTTCCGGTCGACTGGTCCGGTCGACCGGCAACGGTCAAAAATCCGACCGTTGCAGCCTCCGGTCGACCGGCCCGGCCGACCGCGCACCTGGAGGAGAGAGTAAACTCTCTGTCGGTCGACCGGCCCGGTCGACCGAGATTTCCTGAGAGCAAAGCTCTCTGAAGCGGTCGACCGGCACGGTCGACCGTTCTCCAGTGCATACAGGCGTGCACGTCTGTGCACGTCCGGTCGACCGACCCGGTCGACCGGCCACTGTCAGTTCTGAAAAATCAGAACTGCCAGAACCTGAAAATTTTGGGATTAAGGATTGGTCTTTTTGGCTTAATGAAAAAATCCCATAAATACTTAGAAATTCTACAAAAAATAGTTTTATGATATAGAAACATGCTTGCACAAAATCAAGGCATGTTATTAAAGATTTGACTATTTTTGTAACTTGGAAATATTGGCTCATAATAAAAACTGTTTTTCTAAAACAACATGTTTTTCCAAATTTTCATCAAATACAAAAACAAGATATACTTTAAAGCATAGTGTGTATGGATATGATCCACTACACAATCAAGATGAAATATCTATTTTTTGACATAAAGCACTAAACTTGGTTTGGTTGAAAGATGTAAACATGAATATCAAAAACCAAGACAAATATTTTGTCATAAGGAAAAATCTTTTTACCAAAATGAAAGAGTCTTTTCTAACTAAAAATTAAATCTCAAGAGTGTGTGTGTGATATGACTTGAGCAATCCACCAATCTATTCTATCCTTTACATTTTTTTAAAAAACAAAAATAAAATCTTATACCTAGACACAAGTCTTGATCTTGAAGTCTTCCCTTGAAGTCTTCTCATCTTCTTGACTTGGTCCAAATGCAATCCACCGAGCTCATCTCTAGATGTGTTCTTGATGCATAGGCTCGTGAATCGACCGGTGCTAGCTTCCAACTTGACATTTTATCCTTTGTTGAAGCTCCACACCTACTAAGATCTTGATAAGGAATCTGTCACTAATTAAACACAAGATCATTAGTAAACAGAACTTCATGAGTTGATCATCATCAAAACTAGGGTGATAGGCCTTTGGGCCAACACTAAGCCCAACATAAGCCTTCGATAACTTATCATGCTGAGGGGAATAGCATGGCTAGCCCAACTCAAACGGTAGTTGGTAAAGGCATCTCAAATCCGTTTATAGCTGAGGGTTTGCTAAAAATCCTAAGTGGACTTGACTCCACTCTCCCCTCCAAAATCCCTAACCAATTCTCATCCACAGAATGGTAGGTCTACAAAATACAGTCGTTACCAAGTTAACACTATACCTCTGGCACTTCAAACTCCACTTGCCAATTCTCATTATAGAATGGCAAGTCTTCAAAATTGCTCATATCGCAAATCCAAACTTGTCAAGTTAACACTATACCTCTGACATTTTTTAAACTCCACTTGTCCATTCTCATCAATAGGATGACAGGTTCTCAAATTGCTCATATCGCAAATCAATTTCTGTCAAGTTAATACCACACCTCTGACAAATTACTGTTAAGTTAACACTATACTTCTAAACAGTACATCGAGTTTCTGTCAAGTTAAATCACACCTCTGACAGTCACCTTCATTCAGACTTCCATATCGAAGCTGAAATGAACGATGCTAAGTTTAACACTACACCTGTAGCATCCAGGTCATCGCCAAGTTCAACAATACACTTACGGCCATGACTTTCCCTCGGACTTCCTTGTCAAAATCGAGATGACCAATGTCAAGTTCAAAATTACACCTCTAGCATTACCCTCACTGTCAAGTTAAACATCACACCTACGACAGTGACACTTTTAGTTTTCCTAAATGAAAGCTGAAATGCTTCTGAGTCAAGTTAATATCACACCTCTGACTTACATTCTTGTCAAGTTAACATCATACTTCTGACAAGACAACTTTCAACCCGTTAAGTTAATATCACACCTCTAACGGTAAAAACTTTCCTAGATCCCCCGCGAATCTAGCCTCACTTGTTATTCTCCTCAACAGAACAACAAGTCTACCCAAAAACATTGTTAGGTTAACATTACACCATTAACAGTATTTTAATTAACTCCCCAGCTGATCTTAATCAAGTTAATCCCAAACCTCTGATAAAAGTTCATCTTCCCTGGGGGTACCAATTCAACCTGTCACTTTCTTTTATAAAGTGACAGGCCCACCAAAATTATCTTATCTCTGTCAAGTTAATATCACACCTCTGACAGCATTGTGGGGTTCCTGAGATAGGATCTTTTCTCCACAAAATTTGACTTGTTAAAATTTTCATCATAGTTTTGACAAGCCAAAGATTCTTTGCTTCTATGCGTCTGACTAAAAAGAAACAAGAGAGTCTAAGACAATAGAAGAGACAAAAAAAAGTGTCACTTTTATTTATATCCAGGCATATGAAAGTGATACAAAATGCTCTCTCATACAATGAGATTGAGTGTTACAGTTAAGGAGTACACAAAGAAGTCCCTCTCTCTCAGAGGTTGCACTCACTCCTCAAAGCTGCATACAATTTCAGGTACAAGATGTTTGGAAGGGAACAAAGAGAACTTCTTTCTCAAAACCCTAACAGATGCAAGCGAAGACGAAAGAGAGATTGATAATGACTCTCTCAATGACTGTCGCCCTTTATAAGCACGGTGATTCGCAAAGATACGCGGCGCATTGGCTCGACGCCGAATCACCGCCTGACGCGTGAACAGTGCATTTAATGCAGCGTGAAGTTCGCACGCCAAAAAGAAGGTGTCCGGACGGCTTCACAGGACACGTGGCAGTGCACTCATGGCATGGCACGGATTCGCACCCAACAGTCGCGCCTCTTCAATGGACGCATCTCTTCAGCTAGGCCATTGTTGCGTCCAACAAGTCGCGTCTTTACTCCAAAAAGATGCGTCTCTCTGAAAGTTCGCATCCTTCCAATCAGCCCAAGAATCGCGTCTGAATAACAGTCGCATTTTTATTCCAAAAGATGCAGCCCTATGAAAGTCGCAACTTTAAAGCTGGCATTCAGTCCTTGCTTCTGCAGAACAGTTCAACAGTACACTGGTACAAGCAGACGACCGTCCACTCATGGCTTAAAGTGCACCCATGACAGACTTAAAGCAATCGGGGAGGTTTAGACTGTGCATCTAGACACTCAACACGATCAACTTTGGTGGCTTCAAAGAGTTCCACAGTACACTCACGAAGATCATACTCCAGACAAGATCAAACTCGGAGCATTGACAGTCCAGTCATAAGGGTGAGTTCAGCTAGAGTCCAAAGTATTTTGAAATCCGTCCCACTTAACTGCGGAATATCGAAAACTTTGGAGGGGGTTCTGTAGGCTGTCTAAAAATCACTAAAAGACGAGCCATTAAAAAGCAGAATTCCAAGTTCTAGACACAAAGCTGATTTTGGCCGCGTCTCATCCGCATCAAGGCGCGAGGGTCGAAACCCGCGTCTCATCAGCACCAAGGCGCGAGAGTCGAAACCCGCGTCTCAGCAGCACCAAGGCGCGAGGGTCGAAACCCGCGTCTCCGCGGCACCAAGGCGCGAAGGTCGAAACTCGCGTCTCAGTCGCACCAAGGCGCGAGGATCGAAACCCGCGTCTCAGCCAACACTGCAGCATCAAGGCGCGAGGCTCGACAGCCGCGTCTCAGCAGCACCAAGGCGCGAGGGTCGAAACCCGCGTCTCAGCAGCACCAAGGCGCGAGGGTCGAAACCCGCGTCTCAGCTGCTCCAAGGCGCGTGGGTTGACACCCGCGTCTCAGTTGTAACCGTCCCGGTTTCGGGGCCAATCACGGCCCACATAACGGGGAAAGTTAGCCCCCATTATGGAGTATTTTTAGGAGACACGTACGCCCCTGAAACCCCTATAAATAGCCCCGTCGCTATGAAGAAGGTCGGATTTTCGGTCGGATGATCTCCGGGAGAAAAGAGCTCTGAGAGAAAAGAGAGAGAGTTCAACCCTTCAGAGAACTTGCTGTGTTCAAGTTGCTCTTTGCCTATCTTCTCTTTGAGAGTTTTGGTAGATAGAGCTGAGTAACTCCATCTACCATCCGAGAGGAGATCCCTGGAAGGTCTCGATGGTCACCCGGTCAACGGAGAACAAGATTCACTCTCCACCGCCACTTGAAGAACCCAGCCTTAAATAAAGGGAGGATTCAAGACTCAACATCCTCCCTCCCTTGTAATCGGAAGACCGATCTGTTGTAATCTTCTATCCAATCAAAAGAATTTTACAATCAAATCCTCCTTTTCCGACGCATACAACAGTGAACCTTCTCGGTTTTCCAAGCGAAAACGGGTCCTATGGTTAATACTACACTTCTCAATGCTAAATTAATATTCACCTCTGGCACATATCACTGTTAAGTTAACATTACACCTCTAACAGTAGTAATTTCAAATTCCCCAGTAGGAAAAGAATCTTTGGTTAATATTACACTTCTTCAGTGCTAAGTTAATATCATTCCTCTAGCACGCAAAGCAAATTCCTGTCATATTAATATCACACCTCTGACAAGTAATTTTCCTTGATTTTAAACTCTTGTAATGGAGTTATCTAATAATTGGTAAGTTAACCATTACATCTTGCAATCACTAGTCCGTCTGATTTTAAAACACATAGAATAAACAAAGCGAGATAAAGGAAAAATAATCACTTTTATTATCAAAATGGTAAAAGTAATACAAACACTCTCTTATTCAAGAAGATGGAGTATTACAAAAGAAGCGGAGATAAAAAGTTAATCTCGCTCAGCGAGAGACTTTATTTGGTCCTTGAGGTATTGAATATTTCTTTGACGTGCCTCCTCAACTTAGCCAAGGTTTGGACACACAACTCCTCATCTGATAGAAGTTTCTTCACAGCAAGTTGTGCCTGAAGAGATTCCAACTTGATGGTGTAGACATTGAGCTCCAGCTGCATTCAACTCTTGGCGGCCTCAAACTCCTCCACCTTCTTCTCGATTGCAAGTTTCTGCTCGTTGTCTTGGATTAAGACTTGCACTTTAGCAATCGCAACTCAAGAACTTGCTATGACACTCTCCACACTCTGGTGATGGCAGATCTCTGAAGATCATCGGTCAAGTTTTGATAGCTGGCTTTAGAGTCATTTAGATGACGAGCTTGTTCAGCTGTTTTTTCTCAACCTATTTCCGATGGCGTTCTTGGGTAGCATGAAGAATGCTCAACACCCGCTGGGCATCATTGACTGGATTGACACTCTCCAGGTTCCTCAGATCCTTCGAATACATCCCCAACTGCTCTACTAGTACCTGGTATGCTTTTGCTAGATCAGAACTCCCAGTCTGTCAAATATTCTCAATTTGATTCTCGATAAGCCATCGCATGAACTCAAAGGAACTTCACCTGGTGAGTACCAATTCACTGCAATACTTCATCATGGTGAAGAACTGCTTGACCATCTAGAAGGCTAGTTCTTCAAGGATGTCAATAGCCGGTATTGGCGTCAGAAGAGCACTCCTAATTCAGTCTCTACAATGGTGTCAGAGGTGCTCTTAAAGGCCATAGAAGGTGCACTTGCCCCTTCCAAGAGTACACGTGCAAGTTGGGTTAGAAATTGCCTCATTTTTTAGGCCATAATAGAGCTTCAAGAGTTGGAGTGGTAACATCTTCTTGTGTGGTAGCAACCTCAAGAACATGCTTCACTACAAGAGCTGTCTTTGCTGGAACCTTAACAGAACTGTCTTTGTAACGATCTCAGATTTCTAATATCCTCAATTAACATAATCATTCCTTTAAGCCGACAGATTAGCATAATCAATCATAAATCCTTGAAATTTTGGCAGCACATCCTTTGTATATACTGGTCTGACCTGATATACAATATAATCACAATACTTTCGACTAACATCAGCCTACTTATTTTTAATCCAAACATATACAGAACTCAGAAATCATCCACGCAATCATAATGATATTTTGGCTTGACATCGCCTATATAAAAAGAATGACAACATAATAATTATATATACTCGAGAGTACCCCGCTTGACAACCACAATATAGCACAGATCTAACTATAACACTAGCTCAAGATAACCATAGTCATTAAAATCTAACCTATCTCGATACAAATCCATTACTCAAATATAGTACATAACATAAGTATGCCTCTATAAAGATATGAACAAATACAACAAGAGTTTTGATATAATAAAGCCAAAACACATTATCAACACTTATTGTCATAAAAGAAATTTTCAATGCAACCCTATAGATGATCTAGGCCTCCTCCTCGCCTCGACCTGAAAAACATTAAACTAGGAGGGAATGAGATCAATAACTCAGTGAGTAGAGTTAGAAAGAAATCAAGGAATAATGAATATAATCGATAATGAGTATGATTTTTTAAGTAATAGGACAAATCTGAATGAACAAGGGAGGCAGGCTAGGTGCACGGCCCTGGCCTGTACTGTCTATCAGATTTGGTGTGCCCGTAATCGCCGAATATTTGAAGATCAAGCGATGGACGTGGAGGGGATCGTCTTCAGGATCCAACTTCATGTGTACCGGACTCTATACTCTTTATATCCTCAGAGAGGTGGGGATATTTTTAGCCATTCCTGACTGATATAAGTTTGTAGATATATATTTTGGACTGCTCATCGTTTAGTACAGGGAGCAGATATGGGGTTTTCTTGCATGCCTGAAAGGGGTCCCTGTTTGTATCAGATGTACATGCCCATTCTGTGCTGTCCCTGCCACTACTGTTTTCTGGCTGTGCTGTGTTCTGGGCAGCAGCCAGAACCGGTTCTGGATGCCAGTTCTGGACAGAACAGCAGCACTTGCTGCTGTTCTGGTGCCAGAACTGGTTCTGGCAGACTAGTGCTGCCAAAATTGGCAGCACTAGTCTACCAGAATTCTGGGCAGCACTCTCCATTGTTGGGAGTGCGGGTGGGAGATAGGTTGGTTGGTGTAATTCAGACATCAGTGTCATTGGATGGGGTTTAGATGTAGTATCTTTTGTATTGCCGCAAGGCTACATGTACATTCTTTTTGGAAATATAATTTTACATTCTCAAAAAAAAAAAAAAAAAAAAAAAACAATCGGGACAATTATTCCCATAATCTTCCGAAATAGTTTTATTTTATCGGTCATGGATTCCCAACATTTGTTAAGTTTTTATACTACTTATAATAGGATCTTATCAAACAAATTTGTTTAGTTATTTAGCTTATTACCAAATCATCTTATATATACACATCACGTATTATTCATGTATCTAGTATTCCACACACGGTGATACACCAGTCATAATAGGTAAGTTATAAACATAGTTTATGCACCCAGAATACACATGCATCACAAAATATACTGGTATATGATATAATCAATCACACTTCACATATTACAATATCACATCTTCCTTCACCACGTTTGCATGCAATTATTAATGAGATACACCTTATATACTATTTATATGCACATATAATTACAATAGGAGTATGGAGATTTTCTGTCGTCCCCTTCGTACCGGCTCCCACCTGGCCCCTTCCTTCGTATATTTAGATATATAATAACAATAACACCATCTTCCCCGCCTACAGGCTCCCACCGGGCCCTTCCTTCAATATATGTGTGTGTGTGTGTACATAATGCAATAACACCATCTTTCCCCTGCTAGCGGCTCCTGCCCGGTCCCTTCCTTCATATAAAATATAGACATATATGATAACCATAACACCTCTTCCCCCTCCCACCAGCTCCTGCTGGCCCCTTCCTCTAATGTGTATGAATGCAGCACACATAGATTTACACATACACATAAATAACGACCAATGCATCAATGATATGACTATCAATTAAATATTATAGTTCATCTTCCTGTTTAGTAATTCCATTATCAAGGAGATGCATATGGTTCACTGGTTGTACATTCGTATATGAGTTAGAAGTCGACAGTATAGTGATCTACTTACCTAGATCGAGTTCACATTCGTATTATCAGTAACTGCGTACTCAAATAGAGGGGTGTGTGTGCGTGTATTCATATATACCAATGAGTCACACTCAAGTAATATCGATACTTAAGTCACATTCGTATACATGATACACACAAAATATTAACAATAACAGTCGTTTAACGTTTCATCCAATAATTGTTTACACTTAAATAACATTCCTATTTTCTTTCATCAAAATTGTTACATACAGTCAAAGTTTATTACTTTATAATTTAAGTTCAATACACAGTCACAAGCAATCCTCAAGTTCCAAACTGGTCTCATCTTATCAAGAACCAACCAGTTCTTTTGAACCTTGTAAGTCTGTTATGTTATAAAAGTCAATTAGTTATACCAATGATCAAGCCTAATTCTACTTACTATCCATGCTTATAGGAGTTATGAATCCTAGTTCACTCACTGGTGCACACTTATCGATGATCGACTGAAATGTCTAATATCACATATAGTAACAGGTTACCATTTGATTATTGATGCCTATTTTTAAGATTCAGTTTTAATTCACAATTTAGGTTCTAGATATATCTGATTGCTCAATTCATCGAATGCATTAAATGATCAATTTCAAGGACATTAGAGAGTTAAGCTTGAAAGTTCTTAATGTATTTATTAGTTGCTACATGGTACTAGCTCATTACCATTTGGTTAACGGAAAAACTGTTATGATTTTTATTTTCTTTCATTACTTAGACTTCAATAGGCGATGCATTCATTAACTATTAGCATAAATACCATCTTAAGTCTCTAATTACCTAATAGTTAATAATTAACAGTTAACCAATTGTCTTATGAGTTCCAACATCAATTCATTAAGTTTACTGAAGGTCGACGACCCTCCATTCTATATTAAAATAATAGATTTTGGATATAACCGGTCCATCATCCAATTACAGATATTGGATTAAGTATTAACTCTTAAAAGTATATGTTAACCATATATAAGCTCAGTTGTACCCAAAGCTCTACCCTAAACTAGGGTCGGATTCTCATTGGTTGATAATTAGCCTCCAATCATATTTGATTTTGGTAATCCGATTATTAGGGCTCATTACCGACTCTTACTATATTTATACATCAAAAATGCACACTTGTGTGTGCCCTAGAGTAATCATATATTCTTATAAGGGTATGGGCATACTAACACAGAAATTCCCCACAACTAGGGTACCAGATAGCAATGTTCAAAATTCTAATATTTAGCTCTCTATATTCCCATGAAAATTTACGAATAGCAAGGTGTTTATCGGTAACCACTGCCAATAACTCCTGAGTGGGTTTCTTAGTATTTCTATATAAGAGATAACTGAAAAAACACCTAGAGGGGGGGGTGAATAGGTGTTAGTGCTAATCTAAAACTTAATGCAAAACTAAGTGCGGTAAATGCGGAAGCTAATGCAAATTATGCACAAACTAATACAATACAACAAGTGTAGCCGAATTCCCCTTGCGAGGCTCTGGACTAACTCCCCTTGATTCCCCTTTAAATGGGTTGAGGCGCTATGTGAAGCTCTTGTTGGATGAGTATAAGATGGGCGCACACACACAAGCAATCCAAGCAATGTGCACACACAATCAAGCCAAGCGATCAAGGATATAGCAATATGGATTATGCAAGGCACAACACAAGCAAATAAATATGATATGACAAGATGAATTATGCTCAACACAAGCAAATATGATATGAATGAAGTATGATGCTTTGCACAAATGTAAAGAGAGAGAGTTTAGAGACAAGTGGATCAAACGCAAACACAAAGATATGTTTCGAGGTTCGAGCACCCTTGCTCTACATCCCCGCCTACACCACCGTGTAGGATTTCCAATCCACTATACCGTCCACCGAGGACTCCCACCGAGGGAACCTTCACCGAGAAGGATTTGTACAACAATGGAGTACCTAACTCCTCTCTCAAACAACCGCCTCACAACCGAGGGGTAGGCCCATAGCCAAAACAACTACAACAACCAACACCTCTACCGAAGAGGCTCACAACCAATCTCAATCACCTCACACTTGAGGGATACAAACCAATCACCCGATCACCTCTACCGAAGAGGGATACAACAAAAATAAGGGTGTACAACTTAGAGGTTACAACAACAACCTCAAAACTCTCTCTTTCTTTTCTCTTTTCTTTTCCACAAAAACAAGATCCTAAATAGATTAGGATAGATGATAGCTCAAGTGTGGAAAACTAGGTGTTTTTGGAAACAAGCAACAAAGAAAATACTTGGGAAAACTCTTGTAAAAGATAGAGAATGAAAACCAATACAAATATCCCAAATTCCTATTTTCTTTGATTTTCCAAAAACCCAAAACAATAAAGATGAAATCCTTTTAGCACAAAAAAACTATTTTGAAAACTTGTTTAATCACTAGAGAAACACTGAAATTTTTCTTCTTGAAAACCTTAGCCAAAAACCCAAAGAGATGGGGTTTATATAGGCCCAATACAAAACTAGCCGTTAGAGCTGAGCTGGCAGCTCTAATAGGCAACGGTCGACAGGCCCGGTCGACCGCCAACGGTCAGAAATATGACCGTTGGGCAACAACGGTCGACCGGCCCAGTCGACTGAAACAAACCGAGAGCAGAACTCTCTGCAGCGGTCGACCGCCCGGTCGACCCAAACAAAAAGAGAGCAGAGCTCTCAGACCCGGTCGACCGGCGCGGTCGACCGTCCCAGTGCCTCAAAACGTGCACGTCGGTCGACCGGCCCGGTCGACCGACCTCTGTCCAGTCGACTATGTCAGTTGACTTAGTCGACTAATAGAAGCCTGGAACAGAAACTGAGTCTGAAAAACAGTGTAAAATATTTTATATAAATCTTTTATCTTTTCTAAAAATCCCATAAAACTTGTTTTAACATATTGTATTGAAACACAAATTTGTGATAAAAATTTCAAGACATATATCAATCATATAAATTCATTTTTTTGTGTCTTGCCAATTTTATCAAAACCAACACTTGTATTTTCTCAAACTTGATTTTTCAACATATGAATAGAGACATCAAAATAAGCTTGTATAGGAAGTTAAAACCATGTATGTATATCTAGAACATATCTAATATACATAAAAACTATTTAAGCTTATTTTGATCTACTATTCATGAAAACTAAAATCTAAAACATGAAAACGTGTGTGTTGTGCACTTGAGCATATCAACTATACTAAACTTTACAAATGGATCTAAAACACACTATCTAAACTATGGATACCTAAGTCTTCTTGACGATCTTCATCTTCAAGTAGACTTGCTCCAAAACTCCATCCATAGGCTAGGCAATGTGTGATCTTGACGCTTTGGCCCTGGAATCAACATGAAAAGCTTCTAAACACCTTGTTGAAGCTAATCACCAACTAATATCTTGGTTAATGATCTGAATCTTAAACAACACAAGATTATTAGTAAACATAACTACATGAGTTAATCATCATCAAAACTAGAGTGGAAGGCCTTTGGGCCAACAATCTCCCCCTTTTTGATGATGACAAAACTCATGGAGTTATACATGCATGGATTAAAGTTAAGCTTCAAAGAAGCTCCCCCTTAACTCATGCATAGACATAAATAATAAGATATGGAAATGAATGTATATAAACATGTATGCATAAACATGTATGCATCAATATGCATAAAACACAAACACATGTTCTAGAAGCTCTAGTTACCAATTAAATTAATAAAGCATTAACAACAAAAACACTAGATGCTCTAGATACCAATAAAAACTTAATACTTACCAATAAAACTTAATATATGCAAAAACATAAGTATGCATATATAAAAACATGTTAAACTCTCAAATAATTCTCCCCCTTTTTGTCAATCATCAACAAAGGGGTAAACAAAGTAAAATCAAATCAAACAAATTTTTCTCCCCCTTTTTGTCAAACAAAAAGATCAAGAAGGGGTTAAACAATCCAAATAATAAAATGAGAGGTAAAAATCTTGCTCCCCTTTTAAGTCAGTCAAAACAATAAAACAATGTTATCCCCTTTTGTCTAAAACAAAAAACAAGGTCAATAAGGGGTGACTATAAACAACATGATATCAATAGATAAATATGTCAATGAAGCATCTTGATATCAATTGAAAATAAACAACGATCAATAGATGTTATATGCTATATACATTCATGAAGAGGAAGACGCTAAGTTAGCTTCCCTACACATATGCATTACATGAAGGAGGGATGTTAAGCCCTAATTCACTTAACACACACTATGTAATGAATAAGAGGAGATGTGAAGCTCCCTCTACACACGTGTACCACATAACGAAGAGATGTTAAGCTCTTCAATACAAGATACACTCATCATGGATCTATATGCACATAGTCAATACAAATCAAAACTTTTGTATTTTTCTTAAAAAAAAATTTTAGATACCATTTTTAAGCAAAAACACATGAAATATCTTGATATCAATTGAAATTAAGCATAATAAATTCTGAATGTCTAAACAAAATTTTGATACCAATTGTAAATAATTTTCATATTAAACATATGATACCAATATGAAATTTTCAATCATAAAATAAGGGAGTGGGAAACAAATACCAATTGAAGAATCACCAATTGAAAGACAAAATTAAATTTTCTCCCCTTTATGAAATACTAACTAAAAAGATGCATGGGCTTGATACCAATTAAAAGTAATCAATTGAAACAAAATTGAAGCTCAAGCACTAGCATAAACAAGATTTTGTGAAAAATTTATAACTTAAGCACAAATAAAATGTGTATGAAATAGAATGAGTACCAATCACCAATAGATGATACCAATTGAAAATATACATACATAATAAACATATGAGTATACACAAAGGTCAAAATGATACCAATTGAAAGAGTTCAATGATACCAATTGACATAACAATAAGATCAAATGTATACTTCATATTACTATACCTCCCAATCAAGGTTCAAGTTTTAAATGATTTTCATTTTAAAGCATACAAGACCATGATCTCCCATCCATCCGCCCATAAGAAGGTAGGGGTTTTCAAAAATAGATTTGAAAATAAGCTTTGTGTGAAAATCACTACCATAGTGAAGAATACCGTAACTAGTTAAATAGAAAATCTTTTAAACTAGTACGAAATCCTTCAAGTAAGGAATAAAACGAAATTGTTTTTCATGAAATAAGAAATCCACATGAAAATCAACACTCTAATCCAATTAAGCACAATTTTGACTCATGAAAATAAAACATGAGCAAGCAATAAAAGTGAGTGTACATATAAAGTGTGAATATCATAATCATGAAAATTTTTCATTAAGCTCAATTATTTCTTAATCATGAAAACACGAAAATCATCAAAACTTATTTAACTTTCATGGCATATGTATGTCTAATACAAACTAAAGTATACATACATATGCAAAACACAACGAGTCCACAAAGTGTATATGCATGAAGGCACGTGGCTCAAAAGGATAAACATGTATATCTAAAAGTTTGGCAATACAACCATATACATGAAGTGAAAAACTCATAAAACAAATCCAAAATGGGAATACAAGTTTAAAATGTATGAATCATCAAAACTAGACTATACTAGCACATCTAATGGGTTCAAATAAGCAATCAAGCCCAAACATATATAAATTTATTTGTGGCCCACTATATGTACAAGTATAAATCTTAGTTTTAATGAAAACTAACATCTAAACAAGTAATCTTAACATGAAGCATCAAAACACAATAAAGAAATCACCATGATAAAACTAAAACATGATTATTAAGTAAATTCACATGTATTAGATTCATGATGTACATTATAGTTTAAACAAAAGTGAGAACACTAAGAATGGGTTCATACAAGCATGTGTGTCTCAAATACTATATATGTATGTCAAGGATCTAATAATCATGGCATTTACATACTAATCCATAGACAATGAAAACATGCTATAAAACATCAATATGAAATACAACACATATATGATCAATATGTACATGCATGTGCATTAGATCTAGGTCATACAAATTAGTTTTACCAAGGTGAAAACACAAAAATATAAGTCCATATAAAACATGGATGTTTCAACCAACTAATAAGTATAACACTAATCTAATCAACATGACATATTCAAGTTGATCACTAAACATCAATTCATGCTATGAAAGATAAACATGGAAAGCATGTAAACATAAGGAGTTAGAGATTCGATACCAAAACCAATGAGGGTACCGCTCTATTTCTCCAAAACAAAGGTGGTCCTCTCCACCAAACTTTTCCTTGAAAGTGATGCATCCAATTGATCTCCTTTAAGTCCGGAACGCATCCATTCCAAGGTGTCATCACTCTCACGTCATGTGAGAGCCCACACCTACATCAAAAATAATAGGAGTGGTGGTATTGGTACCCATATCTTCTTGGGTCCAAGGGGGTTAGTACCTTCTCTAACCCAAACAAACTTCTTTGCTAAATTCTCAACATGTAAACGATCATAGCAAAATTTAACAAGATGGCCTTTTCGGCCACAATGTGTACATGTGTACACATGAGCATACATGTGTTGATGGTGTCTGTGTGGAGCATGTGTATGCCGTGGATGGTGTGCATGCATAAAAGTTGGAACTTGTTTCTTACGAACCAAGGTTTCCAAGCGAGTGTGGTTCATGGCACATTGGCTCATAGTGGAGCCCAAACAATCTACTCTCTTCTTTAACATACAAATATCATCATTAATCCTAGAAGAAGAGGTACATGCATTAGGTAGACTAGATGAAGCTACACTAGCATGGGAAACATGTGCATCAATTTTATTTTGCAAAACTTCATTTTTTTTAAACAAATTTCTAAATCCTTTGAAATAGAATCAATTTTTATTTTCAAAGAATTATTTTCTTTTACAACAAAATCAACTTTAGAAGATAAATTTTCATTTTTCTTCAAAATAGCATGGCAATCATTTTTAATTTTTAAAAATTCATTTTCTTTTAGTGCAAGTTCCAATTGAGATCTCAATGAATCCCTTTCATTATAGACCTCAACCTTCTCTTGCAAAACACAATCAAGTATAGAATGCAAACTCTTATTTTCTTTTTCAATTTCTAGACTTTTCTTTTTCAAAATCTTATAATTTTCAATTAATTTTTCACAAACAATAGAAAGTTCTTCATTTAGAGCATGGGCATCAAAATTATCACATGAAGAACTAGAGCAATCATCACTATCTAAGTGGGGTTCCGAATGTACCTCAAGGGAGTCATTCCCTTGGACCATGAAGCATTGTGAATCGGATTCTCCACTAGATTCCTCCGGTTGGTTTGGCACTTGAAGCTCGGAGGTGGTGGTGGTTGTTGTTAACTTGTTCTACACTGCAAAAGCAGAATCAAGGTTAGAAACACGTAAAAGATAATCTTTAGATAAAGTGCTTCTAATGGCCTCTAGGGCTTGTGCATTGGCCCCTATATGATTGCGATCACTAAGGAAGGATTCCTTAGTAATAGCAAGATAAACTTTATGACCTAGGGTTTGTAAATAAACGGTCATCCTAATCTTCCAAACATGAATATTGGAAGGGTCATACATAGGTGAGGTCATGAAGGCCATGGTAAACTATATGTGTGCAAACAAGCAAATGTAAACAATAGATTAGCAAGCAAATGGATCTCACTCCTAGGATGTTAAGCCTAAGTATCAGGAGCACTAGCTCTGATACCAATTGAAAAAACACCTAGAGGGGGGTGAATAGGTGTTAGTGCTAATCTAAAACTTAATGCAAAACTAAGTGCGGTAAATGCGGAAGCTAATGCAAATTATGCACAAACTAATACAATACAACAAGTGTAGCCGAATTCCCCTGCGAGGCTCTGGACTAACTCCCCTTGATTCCCTTTAAATGGGTTGAGGCGCTATGTGAAGCTCTTGTTGGATGAGTATAAGTTGGGCACACACACAAGCAATCCAAGCAATGTGCACACACAATCAAGCCAAGCGATCAAGGATATAGCAATATGGATTATGCAAGGCACAACACAAGCAAATAATTATGATATGACAAGATGAATTATGCTCAACACAAGCAAATATGATATGAATGAAGTATGATGCTTTGCACAAATGTAAAGAGAGAGAGTTTAGAGACAAGTGGATCAAACGCAAACACAAAGATATGTTTCGAGGTTCGAGCACCCTTGCTCTACATCCCCGCCTACACCACCGTGTAGGATTTCCAATCCACTATACCGTCCACCGAGGACTCCCACCGAGGGAACCTTCACCAAGAAGGATTTGTACAACAATGGAGTACCTAACTCCTCTCTCAAACAACCGCCTCACAACCGAGGGGTAGGCCCGTAGCCAAAACAACTACAACAACCAACACCTCTACCGAAGAGGCTCACAACCAATCTCAATCACCTCACACTTAAGGGATACAAACCAATCACCCGATCACCTCTACCGAAGAGGGATACAACAAGAATAAGGGTGTACAACTTAGAGGTTACAACAACAACCTCAAAACTCTCTCTTTCTTTTCTCTTTTCTTTTCCACAAAAACAAGATCCTAAATAGATTAGGATAGATGATAGCTCAAGTGTGGAAAACTAGGTGTTTTTGGAAACAAGCAACAAAGAAAATACTTAGGAAAACTCTTGTAAAAGATAGAGAATGAAAACCAATACAAATATCCCAAATTCCTATTTTCTTTGATTTTCCAAAAACCCAAAACAATAAAGATGAAATCCTTTTAGCACAAAAAACTATTTTGAAAACTTGTTTAATCACTAGAGAAACATTAAAATTTTTCTTCTTGAAAACCTTAGCCAAAAACCCAAAGAGATGGGGTTTATATAGGCCCAATACAAAACTAACCGTTAGAGCTGAGCTGGCAGCTCTAACAGGCAACGGTCGACCGCCAACGGTCAAAAATATGACCGTTGGGCAACAGCGGTCGACCGGCCCGGTCGACCGAAACAAACCGAGAGCAGAACTCTCTGCAGCGGTCGACCGCCCGGTCGACCCAAACAAACAGAGAGCAGAGCTCTCAGACCCAGTCGACCGGCGCGGTCGACCGTCCCAGTGCCTCAAAACGTGCACAGAATTGTGCACGTCGGTCGACCGGCCCGGTCGACCGACCTCTGTCTAGTCGACTATGTCAGTTGACTTAGTCGACTAATAGAAGCCTGGAACAGAAACTGAGTCTGAAAAACAGTGTAAAATATTTTATAAAAATCTTTTATCTTTTCTAAAAATCCCATAAAACTTGTTTTAACATATTGTATTGAAACACAAATTTGTGATAAAAATTTCAAGACATATATCAATCATATAAATTCATTTTTTGTGTCTTGCCAATTTTATCAAAACCAACACTTGTATTTTCTCAAACTTGATTTTTCAACATATGAATAGAGACATCAAAATAAGCTTGTATAGGAAGTTAAAACCATGTATGTATATCTAGAACATATCTAATATACATAAAAACTATTTAAGCTTGTTTTGATCTACTATTCATGAAAACCAAAATCCAAAACATGAAAACGTGTGTGTTGTGCACTTGAGCATATCAACTATACTAAACTTTACAAATGGATCTAAAACACACTATCTAAACTATGGATACCTAAGTCTTCTTGACGATCTTCATCTTCAAGTAGACTTGCTCCAAAACTCCATCCATGGGCTAGGCAATGTGTGATCTTGACGCTTTGGCCCTGGAATCAACATGAAAAGCTTCTAAACACCTTGTTGAAGCTAATCACCAACTAATATCTTGGTTAATGATCTGAAACTTAAACAACACAAGATTATTAGTAAACATAACTACATGAGTTAATCATCATCAAAACTAGAGTGGAAGGCCTTTGGGCCAACAATAACATATCTTACATCCCGTGTAAAGGCATTTCTGAGTTAGTTATGATTAGAGGCGGGTCCCTAGAGCTTCCGTGAAAATACAAAAAGGAAAGGAAGGGATACACATCCTATTATGTATCATACTCTACGAGAGTTGAAATAAGGTTTGGCAAGCATCGAAAGAGCAACTATTGTCATGTCTGATAATCACATGATCCTAATTTAAACTCCTATGTGAACTTATAATAGGGCATACAATAAGAGGCTAATCCTCAACTATGAATTAAAAATCACAACTAAATACCAGTTCCAAAGTGCACTGAGCAACGACCATGCCTATAATAAATTTCTTAAATTCAAAAGTTCGCTTGTCATAATTGTAAAGGGCTTATGTTGGGTGATTGAAATCCATTAAGATCTAAGGTAAGACATCATTGTTAGATAGGTAATTATTCCTTTCCCAGCGGAATTCACTATGATCAACCAAGAAATCTTAAGAATGATCAAGTTGTAGGACACGGTACTGCAAGGTTTCTCTATGGCCTATCCATTCATCATGTGCACATGAATTTTCGATGCCACTTCTCAACTTCCTGTTATTTCAACATAAAGAGTACACAGGTCATAAGGATAATTAATTTGTTCTAAGGATACCAATCTAAATGGGAGAATTTGTGTAAGATACATAGTAATTTTTCAATAAGTTTTTGCCTGTTAAATAATTTTAAACATTTTAGGAGAGGCTGAAATCTGCAAAATAGTCATTCATAATCCAAGAGTCATACTATCTAGTTCATAACAATGCCCAAAATGATAATGTTCCATAGACTGAAGAATTATAAGTATGTAAGTTAACAATTTTGTGTTTATGAAGTAACCATAATTTAATATTGTGTACCACCCTAATATCTAACTGCAGAGAATAATGAGAGGGCTCTTAGTTTCATTACACCGTTAATATGGCCCTTACCCTAAAAGTGGGGAGACTTCCCAAAATGAGGACACCAAATTGTACTGAAATCTGTTCCAATGGACATAAAGCCAACTCACGTTAGTTATTCCATAACTTACAACTATTGCTGAGTTATATTTAAAGATGGCACATAAACATATTATTATTTTCTCACACAAAGAAATAATTTATACACAAAAACATCAACATCTAGCTTGCTAGCTCGGTACCTATGCACATGTTAAATAGTATCCTACCAACCATTGACACCTTCTCCACAACCATACAAATCACACAATTATACACAATTTACACTTGTAACATACACCCCAAGATTCTAAGTTCTAGAGTAGATCAAAACCCATGTTAATAATTTCACAAAATTGAGCTAGGAGAAGAGGTTCCTATTAACCAATTTTAAGAGCAATTAACAATAATTATACATGATTTATATAGATGCAAGTTCAAATCAAGGAGAACAAAATCTGAAAAATTAGAATAACTCCCTCACCATGGTTTCCTCCTCCCCGTGGCTGCTGCACATCCACCTTGACATCAGTAACATGGTCGGCCATCACCGAAGGAAAAGGAAAGTGAAGTAGGAAGAGGAATCGAGAGAAAGTGTCACGCCCAGCTAACAAAAATACACTATTGTGTGTACGCGATGAGAGTCGATGACGTATTATTATTTATACGCTAAACCTCAATACTAGAAAGTTTAATATATTAAAGTTATAACATATTCCAGCTGTACTACACAAGTACAAAATGTTACAAAAGTCTGCATTATTATATTAAGAAAAATAAAGTATATAAAACATAAGATCCTCACAACTAAAAATAGATGTAACACTAGCCCAGAAGTTCTGCCACGTGCTCGAAGTACTCTTAGTCCTGAGATGCTTCTGAACCTGGATCTGAGCAAGCAAACTTAGGGCCATCAATAAGCAACCTAGTGAGTGGTCAAAAAAGGGGAAGGATGCAATAACATGTACATATATAGAACTCAAGACATTACTAATATCATAACATGCATTACATCAGAAAATATATGATAAATATGCATGAGTGTGATATATGTTAATAGTTTAATATTTATAGGCCTACTATTTTATATACTGTAATTTACATCAGAAGTATATTATTGAATGTTGTTATTTGAAATTGATAGATAGAGACGGGTTATGTGCTTTAGGTGGGTCCCGTACATACCTAGGACCATGGCCCCAGATGTCTGGCGCTGAACCAGGCCCGTACCGCTAGGTACTCAGTAACAGTAACAGTAATAATAGTAATATCAGATGGATACCAGTCATCCTCGGGAACCCTGCAGCGGAACCCTCATTTCGGTTGTACAACCTATATCCTACATCCATCCAAAAATATCGATACCGTCTCCTCTATCAATTTTCTCACCCAGTGAAAGTATTTATATGTCAGTGTTACCTAAATAACTAGAGTCAATCAATATTAGTGTGTATATCAAAGTATACATGGCAACAATATTTTTTAGTAATTTTGGTAACACAATTTTCTTTTATTTCATATAATATACATGCATAACTATTCAAATATCATAAGTTAATCCAAAATAATATTCAAGATGATTTATCTAATTTTCTGGCTTTTTTATTAATAATTATTTTAATCCATTTTCTCAAAAAGCAACCATTTAATAATTCTACAATATTATTATCAAAATTTGTAGCTATTCATCAACAACATATAAAATGGTTACACGTAGGAAATAAATAAACCTTACAGAGCAAAAACATGACATTAAAATTATTTCATGAACATTACAACTTTTTCTAATTATTTTACATTCTTGAAATTTTAAATTAACAATTAAACAATTGCCGTTTAAATAAATAAATGCATAAATTATAAATATGATAAAATATACTCATGCAGAAATAGTTAAAAACACTCACCAAAGATCGTCATAGATCCGAATATAGAAGTTGTAAATTAACTCGGTAATCTACATTCAATTTAAATAATAATTGTAAGAAATATTAAATTTTGAGCTATTCTAAGCAATATAACTGCAAAAATAATTTTATAAAGTCATATTTCAGTTTTTGATTTTTTTCAAGAACTTTTCTGCAATTTTTTTTGTGGATTTTTCTGAATTTAATTAAGCGTAAAATCAATTAAAAATTCATAACAGGTTTGCTAGCTACAGTAACGGGTCTGCTACAGTATTAGGTCTGAATCTGAGTCTGAGTTTGGGTCTGCTAGAGTGATTGCTATAGTGATTATGCTACAGTATTTCCTTTTTCTTTTTTATTTTCTTTTTTTTATATATATAAGTCGGGTCTGTGCTAGCCCAGCCAGACTGGGCCTGTGCTAGCCCAGCCAGACTGGGCCTAGCCTGGCATGATCTGGCCTGACCAGGTCCAGGCCTGGCCTGGCCTAAACCTGCCTCGGCCACAGCCTGGCCGAGAGCAGCTCTGCTGCTCTCGGCTAATGCATAAATTTTTTTCTTCTAAATAAAATTTTAAAAATTCATTAAAAAGTGATAATTAAGGGACATATCTAGGGTATCCTACCAAATTTTTTTGTGATTTTAGAACTTGTTTATTATGCTAAAATTTGTGGAAGAACAGAATATTCACAGGTGTTCAAAGAAATGCCTAAACGAAAATAAAATCTCATAGTTTGATATTTACTTACCGAAAACGCTTTCCTTCACTCTAAGTAAGTCCCCTCCACGTCCAGCAAAGCTCCACTCTTCTTCTAGTTAGGTTTAAGTAGGTGATATGAGAGGAGTTATAGAGAGTAGGGTATTCTCTTCTTTTTCTTGTTCTAGAGTTTTGTAAAGGGATGAATAATATATATATATATATATATATATATATATATATATATATATATATATATATATATATATATATATATATATATATCCCTACCTATAATCTCACTCTAAAATTTGTGCCTTAAGGTTAGGAGAAGTTTTAGAGAGTGGAAGCAAGTGGGAGAGAAGATGGAGGAGAAGTTAGAGAGAGTGGGAGAAAGTAGGAGAGTTGAAGTCATTGCAATGGGGGGTTAAATAAAAAAGTGTGAGAGTAAACACCACAAATAAGTGTGGCCCCTTGGTAAAGTCATTGGGCTCTTGGGCTTGGATGCTTGGGTTCAAAACTTGATTTTAGCAAAAATATGTCACTTTTATTTTTATTTTATTTTTTAAAATGATAAGCCATCTTACATGGGTTTGAGTCTAATCCCAATTTATTTCATTTCATTCTTTTTTTTATTATACTTTCTTTTATTAAATAATTGTTAGCCACTTTAATAACTATAATATAAAATTGTCATATAGTTGTTGACTGAATTTTCCTGCACACAAAAATATAGTATTTTAGAATATGATGTGCAAGTCTCAGTTCTAATCCGCGGTAGCAGGGCTATGCGGGTCGTGATCCTCAGGGAGGGACTGCGATGGAAGCGTTAAGCAAGTTTCTCTAAAGTTTTTATTTTTATTAGTTAAGTTAGAAAGGAAGTGGTATTTACAATGAATCGGAAAAGAAAGAATTGGGAGATAGTGATTTAATCTACAAAAATAAAATAAAAGAAAAGAAAAGAAAACTAACCTTGGTTGGAGAAAATATGTGAAAACCTAACACTTTCTACCTTATTTCGGAGGCGTTGAACGCATAAATCATGGGATCGATCTCAGTCCGCTGTTCGCATTAGATCATCAAGCCTTGGGCAAGTATGAATTGATACGCCTCGAGGAGGAGAACATCTCCATGGAATATCGTTGGCACCACCAAGATTTGTTATACTTGTGGTTCGGTAATCGCTTGCATGCTCATCAAAGATCAACAGAAAGAAAGTAGAAAAGAAAAAGAGAAAAAAAAAGAAAAGTAAAGCAATGACATAAATAAAAATAAAAATTACCTTCATTACTTGAAACAATGGAGAAGAGAAGCATACATCAGTGTCACCCTCAACATAGCCATCTCCCTCTCTTGAAAATAAAAAGAAACCCTAATTACAAAACTAGAAGAAAGAAGAGAAACCCTAAAACCCTAACTTTGGCCCTTTGCTCTGCCTCTGGACTTTTCTGTGTGCTCTCTGTGTTGTATCTGCAGGGGTATTTATAGGTGCAGAAGGAGGTAGAGTCCTGGTACAACTCTCCCAAAAAATCTTATCTCCAGACTTGTGGCACTTATCCATAGAAGTTTAAATCTGTCCTGCAACTTGTTATCATGTTGATTACCGAAATTAGCTTATCTACGGACTGAATTAGAAAGTTTGATTAACATAAGAGTTGTAGGTCTTCAAGTCTTCTTTCTGGAACATCTTGAATCATTGGATTTACATATCTGTAGCAAAAGTTATGATCTGAATACTAAAACCTGTATAGTCTGAATCCGAATTCTTTGAATTTTTATCTTTGCACTCTCTTTAACTTTTATCCTCATCTGCAAGTGTTTAGGGTTGAATAGAAGTCTATCCTTCCCTCTTCTTTGATATTTGCAACTTTAGCCCTTTTGTATTTGCACTTTGACAATTGATAATTGCACTTTTACTCTTGGGCTTCAAATATGGGCTTGGATCTGGGCTTTTGGGCTCTTTAAGCTTTAAAATAATAATTCGAGGCCTGCACACAATAAATTACAAATTATTAATAAATGTGCAGAATTAAATGAATAAATATGAAAATGTGATGGTAAATATGATGATAAAAATGCACTTTTCACTACCAATCACACCCCACACTTATCTTTTTGCTCGTCCTCGAGTAAAAACAAAGAAAAAGAAAAAGAAAAGAAAAATTAATCTAACCTAACTCACTTTCGTAGGAATCACGGTTGCACTTAGCATGTGCAACAAGCCGTTAAACCCCTAGGTTACCCTAGAGGACGAGTGTTGTCTCGTGAGGGTTTTCAGCGGATTACACCCACAAAATCCATAAAAAGTAAAATATTTGACTTATATTGGAAGAGACTAAGTAGTCTATAAGTTTTAGGATCCTCATTTTTATTCATTCTTCAAACCTAGTCTTTATAAAGTCAATTGTTATTCATTTTAGGTAAGGACTAAAATTGAATTTCTAATATAGTCTTTTTCGTTACCAAAAATCATATGCATCCTTATGAATTTTTACTAGCAATTCCTTAACTTGGACTCTCATGCCTCTTTATTATTTTATAACATCATCTAATTTTCTTTCGTGTAAGTATCAAGGTCTTGAGGCCCTCATACCTAACTAATTGACTATTAGATGTGTTAATATATTTTTTTTTTTGGCATGTATAACTCATCTAATTTTCTTTCGTATAAGTATCAAGGCTTCTTGAGGCCCTCATACCTAACTAATTGACTAATAGATGTGTTAATACATGTATAATATTTCTCAGTTTTCTTAGGCTTTCTAATCCACCCATGTAGCGAACTTAAAGTCGGTGGCTCCCAAACCGGTCGGCTTTAGGGCACCAGGTGAGAAAACACCCCGCGGACTCAAATTCGAATGAACTAGGCCACAAAACTAAGGACTTTATTTTTATTTAGAACTCACCTTTAGGCGTGAATACTTATGCTTCTTGAGGCACATGTATCAGCTTAATTGGTGATTTTTTTTTTTTATGAGGCACAAGGTCTTTGTCTTAGAATCCTAGATATGCATTTGGTATGCATATTTCATTAAGGTAAAAATCAAGACTAATTACTTATTCAATTTCTCTCCTATACCTAAAAATTCAACAATTTATTTATTTTGACCAAGTTTTTAGAAATCCTAATCATGATTTTCCTAATCCTTAAAACTAACTTAGGCTTCTTTCAAAAAAAAAAAAAGTCAAAATACTGTCCTTTTTATAAGTTTTTTTTTTATGATTTTTTTTATTAGCAGATTTTTTGTTAGTTTCTAACTATGTTAGTATGTTAGTAAAGCCCACCCCCACACTTATCTCATGCATTGTCCTCAATGTATGAAATGAATGCATATATGCATGAAAAAGAACAAGGGAAGGCGGAAGTTACCTTAGGGTGGTGGTTCCGGAGGTGGTCTAATTGGTCCACGAAATGCGGCCCAATCTAGATAACAGATAATTTGGTGGAACCCACCAGAAACTTTCCTTACATAACCCACTAAAATATATGTATAATCATTTTTTAGAATCTCCACCCCATCAAATTTCCAAATTTCATAATAAATTTCAGAGTTAATTGTCTCAACCTTCTTGTCCCAAAATGGAGTATGAAAAGATGGAATTATTGACTTGGACATTATAGGTACGGGAACGAATACCGACTCAAGGAAGATGCTCAAATCAAGTTAGGGCTCAGGAGTCGGGCTAGGTTCAAGAATTGAGTCCAAGTCAAGAAATTGAAACTCAAGTCCACAATCTTCTTCCCACAATGGAATGTGACCTAATATGGGTAATATCTCTTTACTTCCAATATTAAGGAATTCTAGCTCATCGCCATACAATTCTTCAAAACTAAGGTCAACATCTTCCGTCAGAATTGTACAATCAGTTTCAGAAGTATCTAGGTCACATATCTCATTGGGTTCAATGTAATAAAAAGAACTTGCCAATTTATCCATAGGATTTTCAAAATTGCACAATTGGTCAAGTTCAATATGATCATCTAAAATGGGTGATTCAATTTCATTATGAATTGGAACAGGATCTAATGTTGACTCGGGAAAAGTGAAATCAGGTGGAGACACTGGAGTCATTATTGGATCAGGAAATAAAATTGAATCATCGAGTGGAAGATCATGATCATATTCATGCTCAAGTTCTATTTCAGGAAAGGAAAAACTTGCCAAATTATCAAGAATTGGAGTATCGGCAAGTTCAAATGATGGCACTGAAATAGAATCTTGTTGTCCAAAGCAACTTGGTTCGTCGGCTCTAACAGAATGGTCAACGATATCAGAAATGGCCGAACGGTGAGAACGTAAGGATTGAACCATCAAATCTATGTCACGATCACGGGCTAATCTAGCCTGAGTCATGGCGGCAAGCATCCTTTCATAATGTGATTGGGCTTGACAAGAGGAAGTGTAATCATGATGGAGTTGTGAGTTGGTGGACTCACGCATTATCATGTCTCCTATAGATGGTAATTGTTGCTTGGACTCATGCATACTTATCATTTCCCCTATAGATGGTAATTTATTCTGAATGGGGGGATCTGAGTATGAATCATTGAAAGAATGTGGACTAGATGGATATGAAGGACAATTAGGTTGATAATTAGACTCGGGGGACTCGAAACCCCATGAACTCTGTGAAGAGTTGAAATCATTATGGAAATTATAGTCATAAGATGGGGGGTGTGGGTTATAGTCATTCGGATAAGACCATTCCGGCACACTAGATTGGTCAAAGTTATGATATGCCGGGTTGGTAATATCCGAATAATAGTTAGGTGTGTAATATGGATTAAAATTGGAATTATTGTTATATGCCATATCACACCAACACAAACAAAACAAACAAATAAACAAAAAGAAAAATTCTAAGCTAAGTTAGGGTAGACCTATGACCTAGACGACTCCTAACTGGTTAGACTGTCCACGGGAGGTCGGGTGTAGACTTTGACCACAAGTTAATCAGCCAGGTCAGGGCAAGAGTGGTGGGAGGTTTTCCGTCAAAGACGTTCCTTAATTAAATAACCACCAATCTTCGGGCTTTCGGCCCTCAATCCCTTTCTTAGACACTGATTTGGCAAGAGTCAACTTCCAACACTGTTCCCCCTTAGGATAATCTCCTATTGAGTCCGAGATGTCCCTAGGGCCAACGTCTACTCAGTTTTAGTTAGGCTTGGGTTAGTGAGTGCTTGGGATATGATTTTTGGGCTAAGGAAGGGTGATGAAATCCCCACCTTATCTTGTTAATGGGTTATGCCCTTAAGATGAATTAGTGCAAGTGTACAAGATAAGTAGATAAGATTCACTCAAAGCAGAAAATCAACCAAGAGATGAGTCCTATTCTACATGCAATGCGTACGTACCTTGCTCCAGCACTCTTCAACAGTAAAATAAAGTAATTGAAAAGACACGTGCCTAATATGAAAACGTCTAATCAATTTTTATTTTTAACAACAAATAATTTACTGTTGAATTAATTAGCAGTAAGCAGGGTTATCACAGAACAAATTTTAACAGAGCAGTAGACAATATTTGCAATTTGCAGCAACCTGCAGAAAACTGAGTCAGTAATTCACTGCTATTGCCGCGGATCCGCGGCTATTGCCGCGTTTCTGGGGCAAAGTAGCAGGCTCTGCTGCTCTGCCTTCGAGGGCAGAGGCACAGAGTTGCTATATGTCCACTTCTGCTGCTGTTTCCTGTTCTCCAAACCTGCAAACAGAAAAGAATAAAAGAATAATTAGTTAATTTTTTTTATTTAGAGAAAAACTTACCGTCCCTCCCCGGCAACGGCGCCAATTTGTTGACTGAATTTTCCTGCACACAAAAATATAGTATTTTAGAATATGATGTGCAAGTCTCAGTTCTAATCCGCGGTAGCAGGGCTATGCGGGTCGTGATCCTCAGGGAGGGACTGCGATGGAAGCGTTAAGCAAGTTTCTCTAAAGTTTTTATTTTTATTAGTTAAGTTAGAAAGGAAGTGGTATTTACAATGAATCGGAAAAGAAAGAATTGGGAGATAGTGATTTAATCTACAAAAATAAAATAAATAAAATAAAGAAAACTAACCTTGGTTGGAGAAAATATGTGAAAACCTAACACTTTCTACCTTATTTCGGAGGCGTTGAACGCATAAATCATGGGATCGATCTCAGTCCGTTGTTCGCATTAGATCATCAAGCCTTGGGCAAGTATGAATTGATACGCCTCGAGGAGGAGAACATCTCCATGGAATATCATTGGCACCACCAAGATTTGTTATACTTGTGGTTCGGTAATCGCTTGCATGCTCATCAAAGATCAACAGAAAGAAAGTAGAAAAGAAAAAGAGAACAAAAAGAAAAGTAAAGCAATGACATAAATAAAAATAAAAATTACCTTCATTACTTGAAACAATGGAGAAGAGAAGCATACATCAGTGTCACCCTCAACATAGCCATCTCCCTCTCTTGAAAATAAAAAGAAACCCTAATTACAAAACTAGAAGAAAGAAGAGAAACCCTAAAACCCTAACTTTGGCCCTTTGCTCTGCCTCTGGACTTTTCTGTGTGCTCTCTGTGTTACATCTGCAGGGGTATTTATAGGTGCAGAAGGAGGTAGAGTTCCGGTACAACTCTCCCAAAAAATCTTATCTCCAGACTTGTGGCACTTATCCATAGAAGTTTAAATCTGTCCTGCAACTTGTTATCATGTTGATCGCCGAAATTAGCTTATCTACGGACTGAATTGAAAAGTTTGATCAACATAAGAGTTGTAGGTCTTCAAGTCTTCTTTCTGAAGCATCTTTAATCATCGGATTTGCATATCTGTAGCAAAAGTTATGATCTGAATACTAAAACCTGTACAGTCTGAATCCGAATTCTTTGAATTTTTATCTTTGCACTCTCTTTGACTTTTATCCTCATCTGCAAGTGTTTAGGGTTGAATAGAAGTCTATCCTTCCCTCTTCTTTGATATTTGCAACTTTAGCCCTTTTGTATTTGCACTTTGACAATTGATAATTGCACTTTTACTCTTGGGCTTCAAATATGGGCTTGGATCTGGGCTTTTGGGCTCTTTAAGCTTTAAAATAATAATTCGAGGCCTGCACACAATAAATTACAAATTATTAATAAATGTGCAGAATTAAATGAATAAATATGAAAATGTGATGGTAAATATGATGATAAAAATGCACTTTTCACTACCAATCAATAGTATTTACTACGGTATTAGAGAACATGGATATTACATCATACCTACTTAACAAAAAAAAATTCGTGAAATTAAATTCTGGAAGTAGAAAAATACTTATCAAGGAAAAAGATGAGGATAAAGATCACGAATGGCGTCCTCTCGCTCCCATGTCGCTTCTCTCGGAGAACACCTGCCTCAAGATACTAGAACCAGTGGAATGGTTCTTCAAGCGTTGGTGGTTCTATCCAGAATAGCCATAGGTCTCTCAGTGTAGGTCATGTTCGGCCTAAGCTCTAACTCGGAATGGTCCAAAACATGATTGTCATCTCTGATATACTTTCTCAACTGAGATACATGAAAGACCTCATGCACACCATCCAAAGATGAGGATAATGCTAGACGGTATGCCACTTCTCCTACTCTCTCTAGAATCTCAAAAAGACCAATGAACCTTGGAGTCAGCTTCCCTCAGCTACCAAATCTGATTATTCCCTTCGTTGGAGGTATCCTCAAGAATACAAAATCTCCAACTTCGAACTCTAGTTGTCTTCTATCCAAGTCTTCCTTCACTTCTGTTTATCTTGAGTTGCTTGAGACGCTCTCGGATGATTTTAACCTTTTCCACTGTCTGCTGGATCACCTACGGTTCCAACAATCTCTTTTTACCAATGTCGTACCAGCACAAAGGATACTTGCATTTTCTACTATACAATGCTTCAAATGGTGCCATCTTAATACTGGACTGGTAGATGTTGTTGTAGGTAAACTCTGCTAAATGCAAATGATCTTCCCATGACCCCTTGAAATCTAGCATTCAAGCTCTCAACATGTCCTCAAGAATATGGATCGCCCGCTCTGATTGCCCATTAGTCTGTGAATGATATGCAGTGCTAAACTTTAGTCATGTCCCCAGGCTCTCTTGGAGACTTCTCCAAAAGTGAGATAGAAATCTAGTACCTCTGTTGGACATGATGCTGACCGGCACACAATGCAGTCGAACCACCTCTTGCAAATACTTCTTTGCTAATAACTCTATTGACTGCCTCAGTTTAAATGGGATGAAGTGAGCTGACTTCGTGAGGCGGTCGATTATAATCCATACTTCATTGTTCCCTTTTAGACTTCGGGGCAGTGCAGTGATGAAATCCATAGTGATGTGCTCCTACTTCCACTCTGGAATCGGTAAAGGTTGAAGGAGTCCAGTCGTCGTCTGATGTTCTGCCTTCACTTGCTGATACAACAGACACTTTGCTACATAACGAGCAATCTCTTTCTTCATTCAGTGCTACTAGAATCACTGCTTCAGGCCTTAGTACATCTTCATCCCTCCTGGATGTATGGAATACGTTGAGTTATGGGCTTCAGATAAAACTTCTTGTCAGACATCTCCTTTCGGTACACAAATTCTGTCACCAAAATGGAGTGTCCCATCTCTATCGATCTGCATATCCGTTCTCAGTCCAGCCTCCACTTGATTTCTGAATTCTTGTATCTTGGGGTCCCCACTTTGAGCCTCCTTAATCTTCTTTAACAAGGTTGACTGAAATTGCAAAGTCAACAACTATCCAAAAGCATTAGTCCTTCGTGTCACCATCAGCTCCATCTGTCTCATCTCCTTAAGCAATTCTTTTTGTTGAGTAATCTGCATCACCATACAAGCTCCAGGCTTCCTACGCAAGGCATCTGGTACTACATTGACCTTCCCAGGGTGATATTGTAGATCAATATCGTAATTAGCCATCAACTCTAGCCACTGCCTTTGCCACATGTTCAGTTCTTTTTGAGTGAAGATATACTTCAAACTCTTATGGTAAGTGAAAATCAACACTTGATCGCCCAACAACCTCCAAATCTTTAAGGTGAAAATTACTGTTGCCAGCTTCAAGTCATGCATCGGATAATTCTTCTTATGTGGCTTTAATTGTCTGGATGCATAGGCTATCACATGTCCATGCTGCATAAGTACACACCCCAGTCCTTGTCCCGATATGTAGCTATATATGACCGTACCTCCAGTCCCGTCAGGCATCTTCAAGATTGGAGCCGAAATCAATTTGCTCTTCAAAAGCAGTGGTACATTCTGCTATCCATACATACTTTTCCGCTTTTCGGATAAGCTTGGTCAGAGATTCTGCAATTTTAAAAAGTCCTGCACGAACCTCCGGTAATATCCAGTAAACCCCAGAAAACTCCTAATTTCGGTTGCTGACTTTAGAACGGGCTAATCTTTCACAGCGTGAACCTTGTTGGGATCCACTGAGATGCCTTCTCCTGAAATAATATGTCCCAGAAATGCCACGCTCTTTAGCCAAAACTCACATTTACTTAGTTTGGCATAGAGCTTATCTTGTCGAAGTGTCTGTAACACAATCCTTAAGTGTTCTGCATGCTCCTCTTCATTCTTAGAATAAATCAGAATATCATCAATGAATATGACCACAAATTTGTCTAAGAACGGAGAGAAGACCCTATTCATCAAGTCCATGAAAATTGCTAGATCATTGATCACTCCAAATGGCATCACTAGAAACTCGTAATGACTGTAACGAGTCCTAAAGGCCGTCTTCAGAATGTTTTCCTTCTTCACCTTCAGCTGATGATATCCAGACTGGAGATCTAACTTCGAGAATACCTTAGCTCCACTAAGTTGATCGAACAGATCATTTATCCTAGGAAAAGAATATTTCTTCTTGATGGTGATCTTATTCAATTCTCGATAATCATTGTACATCCTCCTACTACCATCCTTCATCTTTACTAACAACACAGGAGCTCCCCACAGTGAAACACTGGGTCTGATGAATCCCTTATCCAAGTACTCCTACAGTTGCTTCTTCAATTCTGCTAGCTTCACAGGTGCCATCTGATACGGTGCCTTAGAGATTGGGGTCGTACTTGGAATGACTTCTATAGCAAACTCCACGTCTCAATCTGGCGGAAGTCCTAGTAGATCTTCTGGGAACACATAAAAGAATTCTTTCACTATTGGTATTGGCTCCTCTTGAGCTTCGGTAATGGCATAATTCCCTTGTTGCTGCTGCTTGGACTCCTTCGAATCTCCAACGAACTGGAACTCTGGCTGATGCAGAATTCTAAATATCACACTCTTGCTTCGGCAATCAATGATCTCATGATATTTGCTAAGCCATGTCATGCCTAGGATCACATCATATCCACTAATGTCTATCATAAACATGTTTGCACTTAACTTTCTTTCACAAACTTCTATAGGGCACGACTTACATACTCTATTAGTGGTTACAATCCTATTCCCAGTACTAATCTCCCGCTGAGTGTCATGTCATCATAGTGTATAGAATGCATCTTAACAATTCTAGTGGATATGTAGCAATGCGAAGATCTAGAATCAAATAGCGATGTAACTGGAAAAAAATTGAACCAGAATGGTACCTGCTACCACCTCTTCTGATGCCTCCACCTATTTTGCAGTTAAATTAAAAGCATGGCCTCTCCCACGTACTTCCCCAGTCCTCCTCTGAGCCTGTTCGAACAACTGTTGCTTCGGGAGAAGCGGAGTACCTCTACCTATAGGTGCAGGGTTCTTCTTTACTCTAGGTGCTGGAAGGGTGGGAATGATGCTCCTTTGTCCTTTGATCGGGCAGTCTGCTTGTTGATGATCTCCAGATCCACAAGTGACGCATTGTCCATTAGCCCACTTGTATTTCCTTCGTAGATGTCCCGTCAGAAGTCATAAATCATTATTGATGGAGGAGGAGCGATGAGGCGTCTACTCGGTGGGGCTACACTGGATCTGGCTGGAGGTCCCCTGGTACCTTGATCGAGAGGTCGCTTTAGTGGCCTTGCCTGCAACATACTCTTATTCCCTTTCTCTATTACCTACTCTAAGCCACGAGCAGAACTAAGGATGTGAGAGTAAGTCCCCAATTGCTGTGTGACCAGGAACTTCTAAATGTCCAGCCTCAAAATCTGCTGAAATCGGTTAGCTCGGCCTTCTTCATCTACCACCATATATGGAGCAAACTGACATAACCTCAGAAACTCCATGACATACTCATCTGCTGAATGGCTCCCCTGTTGCAGATTGATGAAATGCTGCTCCAGCTCCCCTAGCAATCTTTGGGAAAAATCGCTCATAAAAGCTCTCAGTGAACTTTTCCCAAGCGACTGTTTTCTCCAACCGTTCTTTCTTATCAATCCACCATGTCCGAGCCACATCTATCAGTTGGATCGTGATCATCTCCACTTGATCATCCTTAGGAACATAAGCCGCATTCAAGAGATTGGTCATATCAACCAACCATTGCTCTGCATCCAAAGACTTTTCTGTCGCAGAAAAGGTTACTGGTTTTAACATCCTGAAGTCTGAAAAATTCTTAAGCTTTGGCTCCCGAGGTGCAGCCGCGCTTTCCATGGCCATCATGGTGTCTGTTGTACCGCTATCAGACCATCTCTCATGAGTGTCATCTGTTGTTGCTATGACTCCATCATGTCACGATTCAACCAATCAGATCAGTAGCCTCATCACATGGACCAACATGGGAGGAAGGTCCATTACTCTAAAAATTAAAGTAATATCTTAGGAATGCATCAGTAAATAAACATCTTGTACTTGTAGCTGGAATAATAAATTCTTGTATTATCGGTAAGAGCCTAGTTATATCCTAGGATAAAATAAAAAAAATAACCTATCTCTGATATCAAGAAAACCCTGTCATGCCCCGCTAACCAAAATACACTATTGCGGATATGCAAAAAGAACCGGCGACATATTATTATTAATACGCTAAACCTCAATACAAGAAAGTTCAATACATTAAAGTTATAACATATTCCGGCTTTACTATATAAGTACAAAATATCACAAAAGTCTACATTATTACATTAAGGAAAACAAAGTATATAAAACATAAGATCCTCATAACTAAAAATGGATGTAACACTAGCCCTGAAGTCCTGCCACGTGCTCGAAGTACTCCTGGTCCTGAGGTGCTTCTGAACCTAGATCTGAGCAAGCAAACTCAAGGTCATCAATAAGCGACCTAGTGAGTGGTAAAAAAGGGGAAGGATGGAATAACATGTGCATATATAGAACTCAAGACATCACTAATATCATAACATGCATTACATCGGAAAATATAAGATAAATATGCATGATTATGGTTTATGTTAATAGTTGAACATTTACAGGCCTACTATATTTTATATATTGTAATTTATCATCAGAAGTATATTATTGAATGTTGTTATTTCAACATCAAAAGGTTTCTCTATGGCCTATCCATTCATCATGTGCACATGAATTTCCGGTTCCACTTCTCAACTTCCTATTATTTCAACATAAAGAATACATGAGTCCTAAGGATAATTGATCTTGTCTAAGGATACCAATCTAAATGTGAAAATTTGTGTAAGATACATATTAATTTCTTCAATAAGTTTTTGCCTGTGAAATAGTTTTAAGCATTTTTGGAGAGGCTAAAATCTGCAAAATAGTCATTCATAATCCAAGAATCATCATAACTATCTAGTTCATATCAATACCCAAAATGACAAGGTTTCACAAACTAAACAATTATAAGTATGTAAGTTAACAATTTCATGTTATTGAAGTAACCATAATTTCATATAGTGTACCACCCTAATATCAAACCGTAGAGAATAGGCTCTTATTTTTATTACACCATTAATATGGTCCTTACCTTAGAAGTAGGGAGACTTCCCCAAATGAGGACACCAATTTGCACTGAAATCCACTCCAATGGAAATGGAGCCAACTAATGTTAGTTATTTCATAACTTACAACTATTGCTAAGCTACACTTAAAGATGGTACATAAACATATTATTATTTTTCCACACAAAGGAATAATTTCTACACAAAAACATCAACATCTAGCTTGCTAGCTCGGTACCTATGCACATGTTAAATAGTATCATATCAACCCATAACATCTTCTCCACAACCATACAAATCACACAATTATACACAATTTACACTTGTAATATACACCCCAAGATTCTAAGTTCTAGAGGTAGACCGAAACCCATGCTAATAATTTCCCAAATATAGCTAGGGGAGAGGTTCCTACTCACCAATTTTAAGAGCAATTAACAATAATTAAACATGATTATATAGATGCAAGTTCAAATCAAAGAGATCAAAAATCTGAAAAATTAGAATAACTCCCTCTCCATTGTTTCCTCCTCCCTGTGACTGCTAGACCTCCACTTTGACATTAGTACCATGGTCGGCCATCACTGGAGGAGAGGAATCAAGAGAGAAAGGTAGGGTTTTAGAACATACCAAGAAAAGGAGATGGTGTGGGGGTGGGGGAGCAAGAGGGGTGTTGACCCCCACCACAGCGGCACCCTCCAGTCCGCGCGCGGTTGCGCGCGTGGCTGGCACGCGTCCCAGGGAAGTGGTGCGCCACTCTTCCCCAGAGAGAGGAAGAGAGAGGGTTAAGGGGAAAGAGGGGGGAAAAGATAGAGGGAAGGAGAGAATGAGAGAGAGAGAGGATGAGAGATTGATTTAGGGTTTTGAGATTGGGGATAATGAAGGAGAGGGGAATTTTTTTCAGCCTGAGAAAGGAAAGAAAGAGATGGGGAATATTCATCCCCTATTTAACATAAATCTCCATATCAAATTTTTATTACTCTTTATTAATTCCTCTCCCTTTCTCTCATTAAGCCATAGTCTCCACTTAAGCCACATATCTACACCACTCCTAAATAAAAATCTTAGCCATCCATCTACCCATCTCATGCACACCTACCCCTTTCCACTAAGTCCTCCTCAATATACTATTATGGTATTTTCTTGATATTTGATTTATTTTCTTGTATTTACACAATATACTCATATACCACTTTATTACACATATTTATATGAACAATATATTGAAAAGTAGAAAATATATATGTACATGTATTCATAGAAGGATGATCATATTCACAAAGTTTTACATATACATAACATATATATATGTATATATGTGTATATATATATATCAAATGCCCATATTTCCCACATTCAAACTTTTTTCCACGGGATTTCTAAACACCCATCGTTACACCAGCTTATCAACTTATTCTCTTTAACAAAGTACAAAATCAAGATTTAGTATTTCGGTATGTTACAGTCTTCTGCACCAATGTCTATGATAGGCTCCTCTGTTCGAACTGATGCAATATCCTCTGCAGCTATTATGACTGTATTAGTGATAACTCTGAGAACAAGAATTAAAAGTATCAAAAGTTCTTGTGTCTTACCAAGTCGAGAAATTCGAGATTATAAACCCTCATACAAATCTTATATTTGAGTGGATTCCCCAGCCACAGCTTCTATGCTCGCAGGGATTTCCTCGGTACTAATCTTGAGAACTTCTGAACCCTCTGATTTTGTCAATTCCACAATCATTTCAGCAATATTTAAGGAAGTGTCACATTCAGTAGTAGTAGCATCCTCTACAAAATGTCATCCAAGCGAATATTAAGACGATGTCTACATGGTTGATAAGAAAACAAACAGTGGAATAGAAAGAATACCATTAGCGGTAGTGGTCCCTCCAAAGGGCAGTTTCTTCTCCGGAGTAACCACCTACATCTCCCCTTCGATCAGATGTGAAAACTTGCTGGTGTCAAGAGCAGGGCACACGTTATCCCAGTCAACATCATCTCTTGAGTAATCCAACTTCTCACTTGATGATGAAGATTGTTGGAAAATATGAATAATAAATGTGAATCTTTGAGTTGAATTACAATGAGATCCGTTGATAGAATCAATTGGATAATGGTTGGAGTGTGTTCTCCTTCCATTGGGGATGAACGTGGTATATTTACATGTTCAATTCTGACTTTGAATGAATGAGATATTTAAGTCTAAAGTTTGCCTAATTCAAAGCGAAAAGGGGACTAAAAGTAGCTAAAAACATTTAATCTTACATTGGCCTTGGTATGAAAGTTTAAAGTGTTTAAATAGAGAAAAATGAGAACAAAGGGTGTGCCCTTTGAGTACTTGGAGTTTTCGCGCGCGATTAGGGAGAAACCATGCCAGCGCGCACGCACCGCCGGCGGCGACGGCGGCTGGAACCGGGCCGAGCTCAGGTCGGGCTCGGGCTCGGGCTCGGGTTCTGTACCCGGTCTAGTTCTTTTTGAACCGGGTCTCACGGGTATAGGTTACCGCGAATCGTACCCGCTCTGCCATCTGGATCTGAACCCGAATCAGTACAACGGCTGACAGAAAACTGCCGCGAACAGTTGGACGGTTCCTGTCTGAAACAAACCGTTACAACGGTTCGACCAAACCGTTGCAACGGTCCATTCGGTTGGGTTCGGACAGTTTTACCCCTCCCGGAGCGCTATAAATAGCGCTCCGTTTCTCTCAAATAAAAACACACAAAAACAGAAAGAAATATAGAAAAGGAAAATGAGTTCCTTCTTCTGCATTTCGAAGTGAGAACTCTGCACCTCGGGTTCGAAGTGACTTCCAACAAGAAGTGGGAATTCTGCAACACGGATTCCGAAGCAACTTCCAGCAGACTCTGAAAATTCGTTCTAAAAGAAGGCTTAGAAAATTTAAAAGATTCTTTCATAGAATTGTTATCTGAATCTGTGACTTCTAAAGAAGAATACTCTTCTACCTTCCTCCTTTCTCTACAGTGGGTGTTCCTCCAAAGTAAAGACAAATATTCTCCCTAAAATTCGTCTTGGTCCCACTACTTTGATAATCCTGTGAAGGTACTGGTTAACTACGGTTTGACCGTATGGTGATTTGGTAGTGCTATCCAAATACCGTGAATGAGTGTTATATCTTGGGAGACCAGCGTCCAGTAACCTGTTAGCACCTTAACGGGGACGTAATTGTCTTAAGGAGATTCGCTATAAGCGTACCTCACTCCAAGTATAGTATAAGTGAATTAACTTTCTTTATACAGGGTTATACTGATTTCAGTATATTGAGACTGACTTATACCAGTCTAATTGGTGTTTAACCAAGGAAGGTAATTGAAAGGTGGTTCTTTAATTAAGGAATGTTCTATTAAACGAAAAACCTCCAATCTGATATTCACCGACCTGGCCAATTAGATCGGTGATATTGATTAGTTGTCAGATTGATCATAGAAACTAAAAAAGATGACACTAGAGTAGGTAAAACCCCGACAACAGGAAACCTAGCCCCGACAAGTTCAGTGGTTGGACTTTACTCTAAGACCTCCGCTGTAGGAATCGTCTCAATCGGGGAACCCAGTAGAATGTTCTGAGGGCAATACTTTTCCTTTAACTCTGAAGAAAGCCAGAGAGCAATCCTGATAGGCATTGGGGTCGGCATTGATTCATCTCCAGTTACTTGCCTTTCTGCGACTTCCTCCGACAATTCCCTAATCGTAACCACTGCAGGAACTTTGGTCCAGAGGCTTCTTGATTAGGGTGAAACCAGCACTTGAAAATTTATATTTTGGAATCAGTGAAATTATGTATGTGTGCTTTGGCTTCCTTAATACTTCCGTTATAGCATTGGCTTAACGGGTCAAATTCACAAGGATGGGAGGCGATAGAGCGTTAACAGTTCTTATTATGTGTTATGTTAACAAGTTATTCTTTATTAAAGAAAAGGAAAAAGAAAATAAAAGAAAACTAAAAGTGATAGATAGAGAAGGCGATGAAATCAGTGAAGTCAAAACGATAGAGAAGTGGTTTTGGAATCTGTGAAACAAAATAAGAAAAAAGAAATGAAGTAGAAAGTGAAGTGATTTGGAAAATAGAAAAGAAGATAAACTTATTGTGAAGAAGACGAAAACAATGGTAAACTAAAAAGGTAATGAAAACAACAAAAGAAAAAGAAAGCTCATGGTTCCTAACTACTAATTATTCCATAACCATGCTAACCTTTTAGTGATAGTTGCCTCACAATGATCCTTGGCCACCTCTAATCCTTGGCTCCTTCAAGAAACAATACAAGGCATAGCACATGAGATAGTTTTTCACATTCAAACTTGCATCAAGAGCAAGCTAATATAAACTTTAGATCACCAAAACTATTAGAAGCAAGCATGAAATAAGAGAGCTAGCTTGTTAGTAAGTTAGCAAGTTAGATGTTAGAATCCATCATCATGAGCCATCAATGGCTCTTGCAAGAGCAAGGCCTTGTAGAGACTATTAGATTCATGTTAATTATCAAGTAAGTGGTTAACTAGTTAGTGGTTAGTACTTAGTCACCATGAAAAGAAACTAGCTAAGCATCATGTAGAAATAGAGAAGATTACAATAAAGGAGAAAGGACACACCTTTCCATAGATAGTCACTCTCAATACATCAATATCTCCTCTCTTTCTCTCCAGAATCAACTCAACCCTACTACAAGATTTAAAAAGAAAATAAAAATACAAAAGAAAAGAGAAGAACTACACTACACTACACTAAAGAGGAAAAAATCCTAGCCTACCACTCTATCTGCTGCTTTTCTAGCTCTCTGTAGGGATATTTATTGGCAGAAGGAGGTTCCAGAAGATGAGATGAGGCCACGCGTCAAAAAAATGACGCGTGGCTCCACTATCGGGGCGCGGATCCGCAAGGATCCTTGCAGATTCGTGGCAAACCAGGAACTCTGGTCCCTAGTTTTGGTCCACAACTTCGTCTACTCTCGAGAAACTTCTGTATGGTCCCGGATTTGAGTATTTGGATCCGAATTTCATCAGATTTGCCCCGAATTTCTGGATCAATATGTCTTCTAGAAGCATTCTAGCTTGGCCTCCAAGAAATGAGATTTAATTACCCAAAATTAGATTTAATTAGACTCTTATTACTCTTTTGCCCCTAGACTCTTGATTTTCTGCAAAATAGACTAAAACACGGGTGAGAAGCGTCATTTATTCATAAATCGGTAGAAAAATGCGATACGCAGATGCAGAATTGGATACTAATCACACCCCCACACTTATCTTTTGCTCGTCCCAAGCAAAACAAGAAAAGAAAAAACTAAACTAAGAAAATTATTACACCACTTTCACAGGTGACGCGATTGCACTGAGCATGTGCAACAAGCCGTTAAATCTCTAGGTTTCTTTTAGAGGAGGAGTTTTATCTCCTGAGGGTTTTCAGCGGATTACACTCACAAAATTCATGAAGAAAGAAAACAAAAGTTAGTATTTTTTGAAAAACACATTTTGAAAGAGAGAAAAGTTTGCAAAATAGTTTTGCAAAAATTTATGTGATCTAGGGATCTAGGGTCATAAGTTCACCAAAGATTATTCTTCTTTAAACTTAGTCTATGTGCAAGATCTTGACTTTAATTAAGGTAAGAATTCAAAACTCGATAGAATAATTTTATCCTTCTTAAAACCTAAATAATATGCACTTTGTGATAGTGAATATTTTTGGGATTTCAATTCCAACCAGCAAGCCATTTATTTATATATGCATATTTTTCTTTTTTCTTTTATTTTTCATACCCTAGCTTTCTTAGGCTTTCTAATTTACCTGGGTAGTAAGCCTATAGCTGATGACTCCCAAATCAAACGATCTTAGGCACTAGGTGAGAAAACATCCCTCGGGCTTAGGGACTCGAGTAAACAAGGCCACAAAACTTAGGGGGGATATTTTTTTCTTTTGACCACCGTTAGGTGTGAATAATCATGCTTCTTAAGGCATAGTTATCCAACTTTAATAACTAATTTTTTATTCATATGTTTTTTATTTATTTTTGCTTTATGGCATTTTTGGTCTTTGTTTCCATCTCAAAAATGTCTAAGTGTGAAGAGCATATTCTCTAAGGCAAAAAATTTAGGATCAAATTATCTTTTCAATCTATCTTACATAGCCTATAATTTTAATAAGATCCATTATTTTGACTAGGTTTAAGATGTCATAATTAAGGCTTTCTTAATTTCTAATATCATCTTAATTTCTTAAAACTAGAAAAAAAACTTTGTCTCGTATTTCAAAAAATTTTTAAAGAAAGAGAGAAATCCTATACAAAAAAAATTCTAAGAATATCCTAAAAGAAGTGAAAAAGAAAGAAAATCTAAAAACTCTACATTAGTAGACCCTCCCCTCACACTTATCTCATACATTGTTCTCAATGCATCATGAATGTATGTGTGCATGAAACAAATAGAGAGGGAAGAAAAATCACCTCAAGGTTGTGGTTCCGATGGTGGTCTGATTGATCCATGAAATGCGACCCAATATAAATTGCATGGAGTTCTCAAGAACCCAGCAATGACCTCTCTAACATAACCCACTATAATGATGTACACATGAATAATTTTTATTAAGAATTTTACCCCATTTAATTTTCAAAATTTAAAAAAAATTTTAGAGTCATAATTATCAATACATTTGTCCCAAAATAGAGTGTGAAAAGATTGATTGATTTGGACTTAGAAAGTAGGAAGTAATATCGATGTAGAAAATTGACTGAGATCAAGTAAAGATTTGGGAGTCGAGATTGGTTCAGGAAGTGGGTCAAATCAAGAAGTTGAAACTCTAGTCTATATCCATTTCACTACAACTTAATGTGACTTTCTAAGATTGGTAATTCAAGTTCAAGATTGATAGGTATGGGAATCAAAACTAACTTTAAAAATATTGCTCAAATCGGGTAGCAAAACAAGAGTCAATGTTGCTTCAAGAATTTGAACTGGATCGCAAATTTGAGAATCTAGGTCACATTCTTGATTGAGTTCAATTTCATAAAAATGATAACTTGTCAATTTGTCAATGGGACATTCAAAAGTGTCGTATTGGTCAAGTTCAATATGATGATCATAAAAGATGGGTTATTCAATTTCACGATGGAGTGGCACAGGATCCAATACTGACTCGGGAAAGGATTGAAATCAGGTAAAGATACCGGAGTCATTATTAAGTCAAGAAGTGGAATTGAATTGCCAAGTTGAGGATCAGGATCATATTAATGCGCAAGTTTTATTTCAGGAAAGGGATAACTTGCCAAAATATCAATATGGTTCTTAAAATTCTGAGTTTCGTAAAGTTCAAATTGGTTTGCTGGAATTGAATCTTGGTTTCTAAATAACATGATTTTTTTGGTCCCAATATAATGGTTAGTGATGTCAGGAATGGTTAAAGGGTGAGAATGGGAAGTTTTGACTATTATATCTATTTCGTGATTATGAGCGATTTGAACCTGAGTAATGGCTTCAATTAGCTTTTCAAAGTTGATTGGTTCATCATTTTGTAGCGATTGGGCTTGAAAAGATGAGCATGAAGGTGGTTTTGAAATTTTGGTGAAAGGGTGAGTTCATCAGATTTTGTGATTATTGCTCAGACTCACGTATACTCATTTCTAGGATTGATGGTTTTCTATTTTGAATTGAAAATGATGAGTATGAATCTTATTTTTGGAAAGATTGTGAGTCAAGCTTGTTTTGAGATTGTTGCTCAGACCTATGCAAGAGTTCTATACTTTTGTTCAAAACTGATGATTGGTCATTTTAAAGAGGTGGACTGAATATAACTCTTGAAATTATTGTAGAATTGGGGAGGACAACGTTTCCTGAAATTTTCGTTCGACCTCCTGCATGGCTTCTACACTTTTTTCTAACTCAGAATTTTTCTCAATTGGTAGTTCTGAAAAATGAGAATAGGAAGCAAAATCAGGGAATGAATATTGTGAAAATTATGAATAAGGTGGTTGAAAATTCAACTCAGGGAAGGCGAATCCTCATTAACTCTGTGAAGGATGAAAATTATTTTGAAGATTTTGTTTATTAGAATAGGGGTATGGGTCATATTGAGTCAGATAAATTCAATCCGGCCAATTCGATTGGTTCATGTTATTTAAAACGGGTTGGAGTTATCCGAGTCAAATGAGATTGGTGTGAAATATGGATTCATATTATAATTGAAAAAATATTGTTGTTGAAATTCATTTCACAAACAAAAGAGAAAAAGCAAGCAAAAAAATAAAGAGAGAGAAAAAATCAAAACCAAGCCTATACTAGGGTTGACCCAGACCTAGAAGACTCTTAACTGGTCGATGTTAGCCCAAAGGCCTTTCACCTTAGTTTTGATGATGACTAACTTATGAAGTTAAGTTACAAATGATCTTCTATCTATTAAGTTTCAGATATTGATCACAATCTTAGTAGGAGTTTTATTTCAACAAAGGATTCAAAGTCAAGTTTTAGAGCTAACACATGGTGCTTCAAGAGCTCACGCTTCAAAGATCGCATCAAGTACTCGAGAGGAGTCAAGCTCTTTGGATCATGTTTGGATCAAGTGGTCTTAGAGAAGAAGATCTATAAGAAGACTTCAGTTTAGGTTTGTTTGTTTAGTTTAGATCTTGTGTAAGGATAGAATAGTTTTGATTTGCTCAAGTATTCACACACACAAGTTCAATAGTTTTCGTTTCGGTTTAACCATTTTGTTTTTGTGTCTTGGATTTAATGTCAAAAATAAAGATATATCATTTATATGTGATATTGAATTCTATCCATACACACTATGCTTAAAATGTGTTTCAAATATCTTGTTTTTGTATTTATACAAGTTTATAGAAAAATCGTTATTATTTTAGAAGTTGGTTTTTGGAAAATACCGTTTTTGTTTAAAGCTTAAACTTTTATACCTCAAAAATAGTTCAAATTATTTTTAATATGTGTTGATTTTTTATCACACATCTTTACATTAACTTATTTTTGTGAATTTTATGAGATTTTATGGGAATTTATAGTTATATAAAAGACCACATTTTTTATCCTATAAACCCAATTTTTGGGCTACTGGCGGTCGACCGACTGGTCGACCGATCCAAGTCTCGGTCGATTGTTTAGTTGGCCAATGTGCACAAGGACATGCACAAGCCCATGGCCTTGGGTCCAGTCGATCGTATGGTCTGGTCGACCGAGTGGTCGACCGATCCAAAGAGGGGGTTCTCTGGTTTTGGTCACGGTTGACCAAGCGGTCGACCGATAAGCTTTTTGCCTGGGGCGACTGACCGATCGATCGACCGACAAATCCAACGGTTGAAAAATTGACCGTTGGCCAGTTGACCGGGCAGTCGACCGACAGGTCATTTCTGACCTGTTCTGGACCCCAACGGCTAGTTTCTGAATCCCTATAAAAGGAGGGGTTTTGGGGGCTGCTTTTAACAAGTTTTTGAATAACAATTTTCCCATCTTCTCAAGTATTTTCTGTTGGCCCAGAGGCCCATCACTCTAGTTTTGATGATGATTAAACTCATATAGTTATAGTTTACTAATAATCTTGTGTTTAAATAGTTTCAGTGATTGATCAAAATATTAGTAGGTGTTTAGCTTCAACAAAAGAATTTTGGAGCTTACACGTGTTGATTCAAGATCTCGGATGTCAAGATCGCATCTGGTACTCGGTTGGAGTCAAGCTCGTTGGATCGTGTGTGGATCGAGACGACTTGGAGAAGCAGTTCCACAAGAAGGCTTCGGTTTGTGTTTAGTTTAGTTTATGTTTAAATCTTGTGTAAAGATAGATAATATTGATATGCTCAAGTTCACATTCACACACAAGTTTAAAGTTTATTGGTTTTGGTTTTCGGTTTAACCGATTTTGGATTTCATGTCAAAAACATTGATATATATATATATATATATATATATATATATATATATATATATATATATATATCTTATATGTATATTGGATCCTTTCCATATACAATATGCTTCAAAGTTATTTCAATATCATGCTTTTATATTTATATGAGTTTTGGAGAAAACAGTTTTCCATTTCAAAAATTCAAGTTTTGAAAAATACCGATTTTGTGTTTTAGCCAAATTTCAATATCACAAAAATGGTTCAAATAGTTTGTAATATGTGTTGATTTTTAGTCACACATGTTTGCTATTCAAAGATCTAATAAGAACTTATTTTTATAGAATTTATGTGATTTTATGGGATTTAATTGAAATTAAAAAGACAAGTTTTTAATACCCAAATCCCCAGCCACACTGCACTGGCGGTCGACCGGACCAGGAGTCGGTCGACCGTCCCAGTCGATTGATGTGCACGGGACGTGCACAAAGGCCAGCCATTCGGCCGGTCGACAGCGCGGTCGACCGACTGAAAGCACCCCACTCTCGGGTAGGGGCCGGTCGACCGGGCGGTCGACTAATTGCTTTGGCCCGGTCGACCAGGCGGTCAATCGGAGGCACAACGGTCATAAAAATGACCGGAGGCACAATGGTCCGGTCGATCCGGCGGTTGACCGGAAGGGCATTTCTGCCCTTTCTGGCTGCCAACGGGCAGATTTTTGAGAGGTTATATATATGCCTTCTCTTGAGTTGTTTTCGACACGCTTTTAGAGAGCAATTTTTCCCATAAGTGTTTAACAGCAAGTATTTAAAAGAGTTTTTGTGCCAAAAAGATTTATCTTTTATTTGTTTTAAAGGGTTGGAAAAATAAAAGAAAAGGAGAAATCTTTGGGAATTGTTTTTTTTATCTTCATTTCTATTTATCTTAGAAGTTTTTCCAAGTATTTTCTTTGTATTTTTGATTTTCAAACTCTTAGTTTTCTCACACTTGAGCTATGAACTCTATCCTATCTATAGGATCTTGTTTTTGTGGGAAAGAATTAGTTCGTGGTTTATTTAGACCACCAATTGTTATAACCTTCTTTGTGTTTGTTATTATTCCTCTTGTGTAGAAGTGATTGTGTAGGAGTTTGAGTTTGTTGATATCCCACTAAGTGTAGAGGTGATTGAGGTTGGAGTTTTAACTTTGTGCCTATCCGTCTAAATGTAAAGGTGATTGTTGTTGTTTGGCTTAGTATCTTATCCCTCTAGTGAGAGGTGATTGTTGTTGTGCCTTACCTCTTGTGTAGAGGTTGTTTGTTGGAGAGAGGAGTTATGTACTCCTAGTTGTATTTGCAAAATTCTCAGTGGAGGTTCCCTGTGTGGGAAGTCCTGTGTGGACGTATAGTAAAAATCCTTCTGTGTGAAGAGGGGATGTAGAGCTGTGGCTCGAACCTCGAAACATATCTCGGTGTTTGCGTTTGATCCACTATCTCTAAACTCTCTCTCTTTATATCTTGCATTAATTCATATTGCTCATATCATTTATATGCTTAGTATTGTTTGTGTGCCTCACTTGTGTTGAACCAAGAGAGCTTTACAGAGCTCCTCAACTCTTATTTAGACGAATCTAGATGAGATAGTCCAGCGCCCTTCACCGGGAATTCAGCTGCACTCTTTGGTTACACTAAGTGTGTTGCAATTAGTTTTTAATTTTGTATCATTTGTCATTAGATTAGCCTTACACCTATTCACCCCCCTCTACGTGTACTTTCAATTAGTATTAGAGCCTACGCTCCTGATATTAGGTTTAACCACCTAGGAGTGAGATCTTGGTTTATTAATCTAGATTTACATTTGCACATATATAGTTTATACACTCATGGATTTCATGACCCCTCCTATGCTTGATGTTTCTATCATCAATGTATGGAAACTTAAGATGAGTATGTATCTCAAGAACCTAGGAATGCATGTGTACCTTGCTACTACTAAGAAATTTTATCTTAGTAATAGTAAGCATATAGAGGCCAATGCACAAGCCCTAGAGGCACTTAGATGCACTCTGAGTAAAGAATATTAACGTATAGTTTCTCTTTGTGATTCTGCCTTTGCAGTATGGAACACATTGACCTGTCCAAAGCTTCAAATGCCAAACATTGAGGAGAAGGAATCTAGTGGAGACGAGTCCGACCAACCTTGCTACATGGTCCAAGGGAATGACTCCCTTAAGGTAATTTGAAAACTCAACTAGATGATAGTGCTAGTTCTTCAGGTGATAACTATATAGATGCCGATACTTTAAATGAAGTAATCTCTTGTTTGTGAAAACCTATTATAAAAATACCAACTTTTAAAAAGAAAATTCTTAAATTAAATAAAGAAAATAAGAATTTATGTTCAAAACTTGATTTGGTTTTGCAAGAGAGGGATGAGATTTCAAATAAGAGGGACTCACTGAAATTCCAACTCAATCTCATTTTAAATTAAAACAAAATCTTAAAAAATAAAAATAATTGTGACATTGTTTTGAAGAAAAATGAGACTTTGACTTCTAAACTTGAAATTATTTTAAAAGAGAACCAATCTTTGAAAAATAAAATTGCTTCAATTTCAAAAGAACTAGATTTGGTTTTAAAGAAAAATATTTCTTTGAAAAATAATTTGTCTCCCCATGTTTGCTATGCTTCACCATCTAGTATACCTATTGCATGATCTACCTCTTCTTCTAAAGTTGAAAATGATATAACTATGCTAAAGAAGAGTGTTGAATATTTGGGCTCCACTTTGAGCTAATGTGCCATGAGCCACACACGGTTGGAATTCATGTTTCAGAAGAAACATGCTCCTCCTATGCATGCACAAAAACCACGGCATACACATACTTCTCATCCTCACACACATGACACCATGTATGCTCATGTGTACACTTATACACATTGTGGACGTAAGGGCCATCTTATAAAATTTTGTTAAGATAGGATACATGATTCAAATTTTATAAATAAGTTTGTTTGAGTTAGAAAATGTGCTAACCCCATGGACCCAATAAGGTATGTGTACCAATAGCCACTCCTATTTTATTTGATGTAGGTGTGGGCTCTCGCTTGACGTGAGGGCATTGGTGCCTTGAGTAAATGAGTTTCGAGATATATGGTGACACTTTTGGATGCATCACTTCTAAGGAAAGTTTGGTGGAAGGACCACCATGGTTTGGAGATCTAGAGATGTGCCCTAATGGTTTTAATAACTATCTCAATCTGCTTATTTGTTTATATGCTTTTAAATTATTGATTTTTTAGCATGTTATGTATTAATGCTCATTACGCTTAAATGCCATGTTGTTTAGACTTATGACATACACGTATAGTAATTGAGATACACACATGTTCATATGGATCTATATTTTGTGTTCTCACTTTAGTTTAGCTATTATGTATATCATAGCTCTAAGACATGTGCATTTACATAATGATCATATTGGTTTATGTTTATGGTTTTGCACTTCATGTTTTGATTACTTGTTTAGATGTAGTTTTCATTAAAACTTGTGTATATACTTGTACATCTAGTGAACCACATTTGATTCTTGTATGTTTGTGCCTAATTGCTCATTTGTACCCATTAGATGTACTAGTATAGCCTAGTTTTGATGATTCTCGTATTTCAACTTGTATTCCCTATTTTTGGATATGTTTTAAATAAAAATGTATTTAGCTTCATGTATATGTCAACTTTGCCAAAACTTTAAGATATACATGAATACCCTTAAGTCACTTGTTTTTTATGCAAAATTCTATTATGAACTCATTTTTGTTAGGGATATGTATGTATACTTCTAGTTTAGACAAAACATATATATACCTTGAAGCCTATTTAGCTTTAAAGATTTTCATATTTTGGTAAGGAACTTCATTGAGCTTAATTGCCCTATTTTCATAATTTTGTTGATTACACGACTTTTTACACTCTATGTTTAATGTTTACTCATTATTTGTTTCCATGAGCTTATATGAGCTTTATTGCTAATTGAGTGTTGATGATTGTGTGATTTTCAATGTTGTGTGGATTTATTCTTGTTTTATTTCCTTGCTTGAAGGACTTCGTACCAGTTTTCAAGATTATCATAAAATTAGTTGTGTATTTCTTCACTTTGAAAGAGTTTTCAAACAAGTTAAATTATTTTCAAAGCCTATTTTTGAAAACCCCTTCCTTCAAAGGGCGGACAGATGGGCGACCATGCCTTGTTAGCTGATCGGTTACATATATTGCATATATATTATCACATTATCATGTTTATTATCTAATAAATCCTATTAAGAAAGTCTTTTTTTTTTATTAAGTGTAGGCCCATTGCTTAAGGAAAGGGAAGAAAAACAAGACAAAAGCCCATCAAATTTCAATTTTATTCAGAATTAATTCAAAATTAGAAGATCAGGGCAGATTATGGAAGATAAGGGAGGTTGAAAATCAGTTAATTTAATTTTATAAGAATCCAAATCGGCTAGCTTGAGAATCACCAAAGATTAGATTAGAATTAGAGCCAAACAATGAATCCAGCCAGACAAAAGGGAGCCAAATCCCACGCAAGCCAGATCTCCACCATGATGTGGCTATTTGGCCATACCTGGCAGCGGATACGCGGCCAAAGCCACGGATTCGCTACTTGTTGGTGGAGATAAGGGGAGCGTTTGCTCCCCTTATCTTCTCACTCCTTTCCCTCTGGGTTTTTGCCTACAAAAGGTAGGATTTTATACTGCAAAAGGGAGCGAAGATTAGGATTAAATTTTTTGTTCATTTTTAAGGTTTAGGTTCTTTATTAGATAGTATAGAGAAGTTGTATCTCTATTTTTAATTTGTAGTTCAGTCCAATTACTAGTGAGAGAGAGGGATAGAGTGATTGTAATCTGAAGATTGAAGTGACATCAATAAAGGTTCAAAGCATCTCTTCTTCTTCTCCAATTCACGGGTATGTCTTATTTTATTTCCATGTCTTGTTTTACATTATTAATTTGTAGCTAAACTTATTTTCTGGGCTCACTAATTAATCTCTTCTACCTCCTATCTCTCGATTGATTTTTTATGAAAGCAACTCTCTTGAATCATAATAATGCCTGAGTTAACCATGTTCTTGAAAGCTCAAGAGGATGCTTTTCTTTTAAACTTCGATTTTCAAAACACAAATATCTTTAAGGTGTTTTTATTCCATACTTGCTTCTTCACGCTTGATGGTTTAACATTCTCTTTTTAATGATGTGTTAAGAAAGGCCTGAAGATTTAAACTAAAATCATCTTATTTGTTTTACTTGGACATTAAAAGAAACTAAGATTTTTGCCTATGATAAAAGTGATGCACCAAAATGTTCTTGAGATAAGTAAGTAGTTGAGTAGAAAATTAGTGAGTCCAGATCTTTTTTCTATATTAAAAACAACCAAACAATCTTCATCATTTTCTAAAGATCACCTTTTCCAAAGCCTTCTCTAAGTTTTAAGTTTTTTCTTTAAATCACTTCCCTTCTCTCCATTCTATTTTCAACTAAAAAACAAACATCATTCTTTGCTTTCTAAACTAAAACACCGAAAAGCTTCTATCGCATTCCTCCTCGTGGACACAACCCGTTAGCCTAAAGCTACACGGTAATTCTTATCACTTTCATTCTTCAATCAAATTTTGGCGCCGTTACCAGGGAGGGAACGGTATAATTGCTTTCTAACAAGTTTGGTGTCTTATTTCACGGATGTCAAGATTCAGACTTAGCACTCAAGCTTTGCAGGAGAAGACTTAATATTCTGTGACCCTACTCTCGAAAGTAGGAAACAGAATTTAAAGAAATTGCAGCGCAAGTTTGAAAATTTGTGGACTACTAAAAAACTCTTTTTTGTAGGACATATTGCTTGCAAAAATAAAGTTTTTGTGTGTTATTATTCTTACTATATCTAATATTCACAATCCCTATTTTTAATCTAACAGTAATCTGAGTGATTGTTAATTGCTTAAAAAAACGTTTAGACTTACATTCTAGGCATTTGTCTAATTACGTTTATTTTACAATTACTGTTGAAGATAGCTGGAGATAAGGTTCGTATGCATAGCATATAGTTTAGGAAATATTCTTGGGTGATATTTGCTTTTGAATGTTACTTTCCTATATCCTGCACACTTTGCAAAATTAATTCTAAGGGCAAAATCCAAATCAAGATAAGGTGGGGGAGTCATTACCCTTCCTTAGCCCACAAACCATCTCCAAGCACGCACAGCCTAAGCCTAATTTAAAATCTGATAGACATTAGCCTTAGGGACATCTCAAACTCATTAGAAGATTATCCTAAGGGGGAAGATGTTAGAATTTGACTCCTGTCAAATCAGTGTCTAGGAAAGGGATTGAGGGGCGAAACCCCGAAGGCTGGTGGTTTGGCTTAATTAGGCTTGTCGCTTTTGCGCGGATACCTCCCACCAATCTTACCCTAACCTGACTGACTAGCTTATGGTCAAAGTCTGCATTATACCTCCTGTGGACAATCAACCAGTTAGGAGTTGTCTAGGTCAAGGTTACCTTACACTAAGCTTGGTTGTTTACTTTTGTTAATTATTGGTGAACTTGTTTGTGATTGTGTTTGTGTATGCAAGTGTGGTCAAGAGACCCTAATTCATCTAGGTTAACTAGAAACACATCACCACCCAAGTTCGAACCAATACTAGATTCGGTTATGTCTCAACGGACCTCTTTGCAGGATAGGTTCTATCCTATTAGAACCTCACTTCTATCCTGCATCCAACTTCCATTGGTTGGTGAACACAACTTTGAGCTTAAGCCACAGTTCATCAACACACTCCCTAAGTTCCATGGCTTAGAGTCTGAAGATGCTTATTTCTTCATAAGAGAATTTGAAGAAGTATGCTTAATGATGAAAATCCCACACCATGCAGATGATGCTATAGGTTGAGATTTGTCCCTTTTGCTCTTAAGGACTTAGCCAAGAAATGGCTATATAACTTAGCGTCTGGCTCTATCACATCTTGAGATGGTTTCATCAAGGTCTTCTTGAAGAAATTCTATCTAATTCATAAGACCGCTCTCGTTAGAAAAAATATCATGCAGTTCAAGAAAGAACCTAGTGAACCATTTTGGAGGTACTTTGAACGCTTCAGAGACCTCCTTGTCCAATGTCCTCATCATGGAATAGAGAAATGGCGACAATGCTATTGACACTCTAAAAAAGATAAGATTCCTAACTGGCCTGAACAATATCTAACTTGTTAATATCTACAAAAGACAAGTGGTAGACAAGCTGACGACAAGTTCTTCACCCATCTCAAAGGGACGAATCAGCAACTTGAACTCTACTGATCCAGTGAAGCAGACAATAAGCCAAATCGTTCTTTAAAGCTCGTGAGAAGGCCCAAGCAGGTCTAGAGATACTATGTTAGCTCAACACTTAGTCTCGCACGAACCCACGAGATAAGTCTCACATGAGAAACCAAAGTTGCTTAGCATCACAGGAAGCTCCTTCATATCCTCGCTGCGATCTAACTTACAATTTCGCCTGAAAATGCTCAGTTAACTCCGCAAAAAGTTAGCTTCGCTCGACGCTTCACGCAGCCGCGTAAAAGGTTGACTAGTAGCTTCGCCGTAAGTTTTATCTAGCTACGCTGAGAGCTTTCTTCTAGCTTCGCCAGAGGCTTCTCCCAGCTCCGCTATGAGCTCAACGCAAAGACTCCACTGCGAGTCCTTTATAGTCATTTTGACTAATAAATCTCCAGATGAAATCAAATCTCCAAATGAGATCATGTTGATTGAAATAAATTTGGCAGTTGCCTGCCATGATCTTTTAACTCTTCCAATCAGTAAGAAGATCAGGGGAGATCTCTCAATTAACTAGAGAGGATCAAGGGAGTATCCCCCCATTTAGAAGAGCGAATCAAGAGATTGGCTCTACAAGCTATTCCTAGCTTCGTAGAAGCTGATTCTAGCCTCGTGGCGAGGCTACTTTCCAGATACAAAACAGATTGACTCAATCTGTTTCCAGATTTTCAGGCGATTATACCCTTGTTCTCCACATAAATAGCCTACCAGAGGCACACAAGAGGGGGAGGAGAGACGGGCAAGGATAGAGAGGAGATTAGAGATCTACTCTCTCTCTTCCAAGAATTTAGAGAATTAATTCTCTAATCCTAGAAGGATAAATTCAGGGTGCTAGTACCATAAGATCTTCCTTCCTCTCAAAGAATTTTGAAACCAGACGAAAAGGAATTCCCAAGCGGAGGCAGTTCGATCATCTGACCTATCGCATTGTCAAAGGGATAAAGTGATCGCGCGCTGATCAGATTCCTACCGACACATTTTCTCAGAAATCTCAGAGGAGATCTACCTGTAATTTTCTTTTTAATTATTGTAATTTAGCGCCTCGATCTCTTTTGTAAGTTTTCCCCTTTGCAAAATCAATGGAAAACAAGATGGCGACTCCGCTGGAGAAATCAGTCTTCTGGCGTAATAAGGAGACAGTGTCGCAATACGACGGTCAGAATCCTGAGCCCGTTACTTTCGAAAACCTGGTCATTCATTTTGACCAAGGAAAATTCGAAGAGCTTCTCTCTGAAGGTAGTCCAGTGCTCCACATACGGAAGCATAAGGTTTCAGAGCGGTAACCAGAACGAGCCTCCTCCCAACTCCTCCCAGCCTCGCACAAGGCTAGCCAGGTTTCCTGCGAACCTAAATCTCCTCTCCAAAAACGATGTGGAGGCCAAAATAGAAAGCTCTGTGTGAAGCTTCAGCGTAGCTACGCCACAGGCTCGCCTGCCACGTGAAGACAAAGGCAAAATGCCTACCTGCTTCGCCGATGTCATTACCCGCAAGGCTAGGACGGCAACTCTGCCTTTGCCAAATCCAGGAGCAGTAACTCCTCACGCCAATCTCGTTCTTACGAGCGAAAGTTGCTGATGGCGTGATAAGCACAGCGCCAGTACCCTAGGGTACGCATGAAGTTCCCAGCCGTCAGGCTGAAACTAAAACACTTAGCAGAGCTAACCACCCTAGCAGCAAGGTGGCGAACAAAGCACCATAGCATACTTTGCTCCCTGACTACTCAAGCGTTAAGTTTGCTCTTCGCAGCGGAGCTAAGGGATCGTCCCTGGGTGCTGATAGCGGTGCTTATGAAGCTTCAGCGCCTAAGGGTGCTCCCAAAGTTCTTAGCCACGAAGTTAGAGCTAAAGCACCATCTAGTGCCAATCACCTTTGCCGTGATGAGAAGAACGAGGCATCATCTTGTGTTTCGCTTCCAAAGCTTGCGAGCAAGAAGGTGGTGTCGAAATTACCTGAACCCATCAATTCGCGATCTACCCGAGCCTCTGCGCTGAGTCGCTTAAGCTCGGCTGGGTCCGACTTGCGAGAGTTCTTAGCAAGCAAACGAAAGTCAGATTACTCTAGACTTCTCCCTTCTATTATCAATAAGTGGGATGTCAGTTGGTGACAGTCCACTCAGTCCATTGTCGGCTAAGGCCAATCCCTGCCACTCCTCCAAACTGACAGTCAATCTTTGATTGACTATCGGTGCAAGCTCCTGTGAGGCATCATAAAAGAAGTGTATCGTGAGATTTACCAGATCTGCCCTCTGTATCCGTCAATATGATCGTACGGGGATGGGAACCGCATAGGGGCAGACGATCACCGCGAAGTGCTAATTCTCCTCCCTTCAGTTCTCCAAATCAGGACTATAGCCCGGGCTTAGTCCAAGTCTTGGTGCACGAAGAAGGTGTCTTCTGAAATACCAGATCTAGGGTCGCAATACCCTATAGTTATGAGCAGCTTCCTCCTCAACTATAGTAACCTCACCAGAACCAATGAGAGGATTATTCCAATGGTCTGATGACGAGGACGAAGACAGTGGGTATGCCTCTTCGGCAACAGTCAGCTCGGTACGAACAGAAAAAATGTCAGTGCATATGGCTGATAATTGTAATGATGACCTCCATTAATGGTTGGAAGCTCAGGAGCAACCTCCAAGGCTCAACAAGAGCCTTGGACAACATTCAACAGATGCTTGCCCAACTACTCACTAACCGGAGTAACAATGATACCTGGAGTAATCAGAATGAGGAAGAACATCATAACGATAAACAACCCAAGACTAAGAAGTCAAAGGAAACTTCTTATGGTTTGAAGTTCTTAAAGGCATCTAAGCTTAGATCGCATCCCTAGCCTAGAGGGACGAACTAAAGAAAGTAGGGGCAGTCCGCCCTACCTCTTGGAATAGGATTCAGTACCATACCCACCAAAATTCAAGCCACCAACATTACATACGTATATGATGGTAAGAGCTCGCTGAACCAGCACATCTATTACTTTCGGACTTAGACCGGTAACGTTTAGATAATGATGCGATCATGGCCAGATTGTTCATTGGCACCTTGAAGGGAGTAGCATTTGACTGGTTCCGAAGCCTTCCTCCAGGCTCTATCAATTCCTAGATTGACTTAGAAACTCGATTTCTTTCTCATTTTTACGAGAGCGACACTGAGGTAACCATGGCAAACTCCTCTCTACCGTGCAGAGGAAGGGCGAATCTGTCCGTGATTACATTGAGCGGTTTAGAAACTTGTCTCTGATGTGCCCAACAGGGATGCCATTGCCCATGCTCTTGCAAACGTGAAGGCATAACTTCCTAAACCAAGTGGAGATTCGTATGGGGGCAGTCAAAGCCCATACCTAGAAGGAACTAGTTGAACAAGCTGAGATGGTCGAAAAGTCAGCTAAAAAGTTCGAGCCATCTACCCCTAAAGGCAAATGGGCTATGAATAATAAGGGCGCAGCGATATGGCGCAGTCCTCCTAAGCCAAAGGAAAGAGACTATGTTCGTTGAATTGTCAGGGGACATTCATTCAAAGGCCAAGAAGAGCGGCTTCAAAAATCAGGAGTCTAAGTTTCCACGAAACAGTACTCCTTCAAAGACGAGCAGGTGGTCGCAATATTTCATTACTCCACAAAGGGAATAAATTGAAGCTGACGGACGCTCGGCGCCCTAATGAAGTGGGACGCACGAACGATCCCAACTATTGCCTCTTTCATAGGATGGTTCACTGATAAGTGCTTTGTCCTCAAGGATAAAATTCAAGCTTTAGTCGATGCCGGAGTTCTGACTCTAAAAATCATAACAAAAGAAAGTCACTGCAAACATGGTGACCCTCGAGTTCGGCAAAACCCCAAAAGTCACAGTACCTGATGGGACTTCCCAATCCCTGAAGCACAGCTAGAAGTAAAGCATCCTTCAGCTAAAACTCAAGAGAGTAAGGGTCTTGTTACCTTGACATTGGAAACAGGAAAAATCATGTGGATATACCCAGACCTTGCCCAAGGCGAAAAATGGGATTTGAAGAAATCTAAGTCAAAGGCAAATCTTGCAATGTTATCTCTGCCGGATGATGGCAATCTCATATCAGCTTTTCTTAGCGATTCTGAAGGGGAAAAGCACGCTTGAACAACGCAGACTAATGTAACTCAGCTCACAGGTATTCGATCCAGAAAATCATACTTAAAATAGTATGAGGAAGTTACTGACGAGACACAATAGTAGACGACATCAGTACAGATACCCATACCAGC